>OX103972.1:44283428-44496708 GCA_944470395.2 Schistosoma turkestanicum | reverse complement strand
AAAATTTGACATCATTAGTTGATGAACATAATTAGAACATTTTTTTATATTTTGGTTGAAAATTGTGCGCAAATTTTGATTATCATCAACTCGTTTTAGTAGTATGTTGCATGATAGGGTCGTGAGGATTGTTGAGTCACTTTTTGAAATCGTAAATCGATGAATGTTAGACTTGGAAGCACTGAAAGACGTCTGTTTCGTCCTGGTATGGGACTCTTTTGTGGTGCGCATCTACAACTCCTGCTACCGCTGGCGGTATTTGAACCAACAACCTTTTTGGTCTTGCACTCGAACTCCTAACCTCTTAACCGCTGAGACGGTATCTAACGATGTCCTGTGCTTCCAGGTTTCTAATGATAGATGTTGATTGACTTAATTAGTTTTACTATCCTGTTGAATTACAAAAACATGTATTTAAATCTTCTCATGCATGGAAAATTTTTTTACAATCAGTTATCTCACAGTTAGGATATTCATCCAATATCCTCATAGAATTATTTTTATAAGTCTAATTCTATTGGTCGATTCCAACTGATCAATATTATGATCGTCCTAGCTATCAATATTGTTTCTTATTGGTCGTCCCAACTGTCAATGTCACATACTTCACTGTTATTTCCTATTCGACCTAACTGTATAAATATGCATTATCTGTAACGTTTTATGACCCGGATCCTTAGTCCGGGATCCGTATTCTCTTCTGAACTCGGACCTCGTACTTTTTGGATGCTTGTAGAATACATGTTCTACTTTAGATCAAGTCTTCTTCTTTTACTCAATGGGGGTATGGGACGTTCGGATAAGATTAGCCTGTCGTGTCGTCGGATCCTCGATCCTTGCTTTATGGTTTATGAAGAGCCAGATAACAACAGTACGCTGCTCTATCTTAGTACATATGGTTGGTAATGGTCATATTGTAGATAAATTGGAATCATTTCGAGTGGTCTATCATATACCTGCATCATTTTCTAACGTAGTTCGATCCTGTCTCTTATATATAGCAGAATCCATAGAAATTCGTACATTCAATCCCAATTTATGTGTTTAAAATAAATTCATGACACCCTTGTGCCCTCCTTGGCTGTTTTTATTCTATGATAACTATTTTCACACACTGGTCATTTCGACTTTCTATGTCCAGTGTGGAACTATTGACAGAACGTTTTGTGATTATACTTCATTATTCTTACTACTATCAGTACACTTGTCTTCTTACTATCAACTTGTACTTTTAACTGTTACGTATGGTGAAGTAATCTATTTCATTGTGATGATTGACTTAATAATTGCCTTGATTGGTTTAACATTTTCATATACACATATTCATGTATATTAGAGTAAAGCCTGATGACGATCTAATCGAAAACAGTAATATTGTTCGCTTATATCTGTGTTGTTCTAATAATCACAATGAAAATCTTTAATATGGTTTGTTTGAAAAAACAAAGCTGTTGGGGACGTTCAATCATTAGAACTCACTTGATTAAAGGTCACAATTTCGGATTTTATGTTTTAGCACATGAGCTGATCAATTGACCTTGAGATTACATTTCTCACCTAGAAAATCCTCTACTGTTATTGGTTGATGTGTTATTTTAGTATGCTATTTTTGTGGCTCCCTCAATGGCGTTTCTATGATGTATAAATAAACTCAATTTGTATGCTTGAGTACCTCATATTTCTGCGTGCTTGTAGAATACACTTTCTACAGCATATCAAGACTTGGATACCGTTAGCAGGGCCTTGTGGCACTCGGATTAGGAGTAGCCTATCGTGTCACTGGATCATTTGTCTTCACTCTCGTTTACCGACTAAGATGAACTCGTAATAGTTTCATGCATATCAACTAGTGGCGAGCATTATAAAAGCCTTTGTAGGTACATTTTTTAAAAATCTCATATCAAATTAATAAACATTCATTTATGGATGTTGTCAAATAAAGTTGATGAGTTCAAGATCTAACATGATCTGATAAAATTGAGACACAAAGTTCATTTGTCCTTGAATTATCTTTGTTAGAATCATAAACAATGTGTTACTTGATATATGTATGGATTAAAAAATATTTATTTTTTCTTGTTAACATGTCTTTTGATGCAGAAAAGTTGACCTTTACAACAGTTTTTCCAAAATGTTTATTATTCTACCTTATTTCTAGTAAATATATATAAACTGATAGATTGTATATCTTATTACCTAATTCATCTTACTTACTTACAGTTTCTTGTACCCTATTATATGTATGATACCTTCTAAAAAATAAGATATTTCGTATTTGTGAAGTCATCACATACACGTTGCATTGCCTGAGCCTGTTACGCACAATGGACAATAGACCACCAACCAGCATTCTCTTAGCTACACTGCTCTGGGTTTTACTTTCCAGTTCTGTCCATTTTTTTGTTCAATCTTCTTATGTCTGTCTCCATTTCTACACGTAATGTGTTCTTTTGTCTTCCTCTTTTCCTTTGACCTTGAGGATTCCAAGTGGGGGGCTTATCTTGTGACGCAGTTGAGTGCTTTCCTCAATGTATTTGTGTGCTATCCACTTCCATCGTTTCTTCCTGATTTCCTCCTTCACTGGAATTTGGTTAGTTCTGTCCCGTAGTAGGTTGTTGCTTTTGGAGTCTGACCAACGGATCCGAAGTATTTCGCATAGACATTTGTATCTTTCTAGAGAAATCATTACATATAACCTTGATTAAAAACTGTATCAATCATATTCAATAGTTTAGTGCTTGCTCGTTTTACTCTGAATAAGTTCAGTAGATCAATTTAATTTTTTCCATAAGAAGAAAAAAACCAACTCAATCATCATGGCGTCTAGTAACGTTTTGTTTTTTTTACTAATTTATTCGCTAGCCATTTCATTTTAAACTAGGAATCTTGATAAAATATCTAGGCTTATTTTCATGTTCCTAATACATGATTTTATTTTCCACGTCATTCATTCATTTGTCAAAAAATGTAATGATGTAATGAATAATATTGGGTATAATTAATTCTAACATTGCATAGAAATGGATAAGACACATGTTGAAGAAAGCACTCAATTGCATCACGATACAAGTTCTCAGCTGGTCTGCTTACAATACACTGGGAAATGGAGATTGGCACATAGGTTTGTAAATTACTCACCGTTTTCGTTGCTTTCTCCCAGTTCATATAGATAGACAGACAGACAGATACAACGCAGAACTTTGTACGCAAGTACATCAGTTCAGGTTGCCATACCACGTCAGCACAGAGACGCAACTCAAAGTTTAAATCCAAGAGTGATAGCGATAGTAGAAATATTAGCAGTAATGGAGAAGATTAGGGAGCGAAGATATGATTCGAGAAGTATAATTCAGTAAGATAAATTTAGAAGGAGAAAGGTAGAGATTATTAGCAATTCAGAGCACAAAGAGTGGATGCACCTACGCCATTGCAAACGATTCTGTGCCATGTCGTTCAAGGTCTCTGTCCATCAGTGACTTTCGTCTCGCGGACCCCAACTAGGTGGTTTACACTTACTAACATGACTCAGTCCACTTGTCAATGACTTCATGGATTTGTGCCATGTTTTGGTTTTGCCGTCCCTACCTTTCATCCAACCTACTCCTACACTGCAAAACGTACAGTCCTATGATATCTTCTTATCCAATGTTGTCCATTCCATCTTTGGCATTTACATCTCGTATCAAAAAGGTCAAATCCTTTATTGGATATTTCTCTAGGATTGACTGCATCCTGTCATAGAACTGATCTTTATCGTCCTCCTTGTTATCGTTGATGGACGCATAGCACTGAATGACGTTCATTTTAATTCTGGGTCTATGTGATTCCCATCCTATCAGTGCTTTTTGTGTTTCATTTTAAAGTATCAGTGCAACTACTACTACTTCATACAACAGCATCTCTACTGAAGCTAATCTTTTTCGTCCAGCCTATGTCCAATATATCCCACTGATTCTGAGTATTTTTTCATTTCCGCAGCAATTTTTATGACTCTGCCGGTCTCCCACAATATACGGACATTCCACGACCTATATTAAGTTGTTACTCTGGTTGTAAGAAGAACCGTTAACCTTGTGACTTCCAAAGAAACTCAATTTACATCGTGAGACATTATAACTCTTCCAACTTCAAAGACAAAATTTAAACAATGTGAATTGGGTATTTTTTTCTGGTTAACGTTTTTCCTATTGCAGGGAGTTAATTTTCTATCACACACATAGATACGCATCAACTGTTTGTTGAACAAAAAGCTGTACGAAATATTTTTAGCCTCAAGGCTAACTAGGTTATAATAAATGAGTAGTATGACTTTGTTGCTAAATTTTTTTTTATTTGTTTTAGCTTGTAGGCACAAAAATTTGAACAAGTTTGTCAGACTGTGTTATTTACTTTCCGCCTCTTGTTTTTTTTTCTGGTAAATATTTTTGCCGAATATATTTACTTTAGTTCAAAGTACACAAATACTACATTTTTAACTGGCTATCATATTATGGTGTGAGCTACTTATAAGTAGTATATGACGTGAGTGTCAACGTAATGTCTGGCAGCGGATGATGGGAGAAGATCAAGAAAGGAAGAGTTAGAACACAATGGAATTTGTATGAAACGCATGAATAGTGAGTGACAATGGATTGATGTTTTGCAACAGGAACAGTCCAGTTCGATATGATGAACTGATATTTTGCAAATTAACGATTTACGATATGAGTGAATACCATCAACTTTGCGAAATATGCAAATCTATTACGATTGACAGCTTCACCACGTGAACTGATATGCTTGAAACTAATATGAGTTCACCTTAGTCGGGAAACGAGAGCGAGAATCAATGATCCAGCGAGATGACAGGCTACTCTAATCCAAGCTTTCGAAACCCCCAATGAGTAGAATGAGAAGAATTGATATGAAGTTGAACAAGTATTCTACAGACATCCAGAAAATATGAGGTCCGAGTTCATAAGAGAATACGGATCCCGAACTAAGGATCCGGATCCGGGTCATAAAACGCTACAAATAATGCATATTTATACAGTTAGGTCGATTAAGAAACAACATTTGAAGTACGTGATATTGACGACCAATAGGAATTAAGCAACAGGAACGGACCAATAGAAACCAACTTTCAGAATTATTCTCTCAGGATATTTGATGAATAGTATCCTAACAAAACCTCTAGATAAAAATTCAAACTCTTGATGTTTTGACTTTCAGACTACACAGGTACCTGACACCCTGATGGACAATTTTAAACTGAACAACTAGTGAATAGTAATATTGGATCTTACTTATCGTGAAATGATATTTCGGTTGTGCAGTATTGACAATGCTTTTCAAATTATTTTAAAGAAATTTAAAACAATTACTCCTATTTTACAAATTTTGATAGAGAACTTAGACAAGATATAATTGATCTGAAAAAATGTTGTCATGTATTTGCACTATACGTATTTCGAACAATCTGGTCATGCATGTATTCACTTGCATTACAGGGTTGTGAAGATTGTTAAATTACACATTTCAAATCATGAATCGATCAGTGTTAGAAACCTGAAAGCACTGGACGGCCGTTTCATCCTAGTAAGCAGTGCGCATCCACGACTCCTGCACTTCACAGGATTCGAACCCAAGACCTTCGGTCGTACGCCTAACCTCTGGACCACTAGGCCAGTGTCACAAAACTCAATAAAACAATTACGTAATAAGAAGTGTGTAAATAGTTAGATAGTGAAGAATATCAAGGGAAAGAAGCATTAAAAACAAATATGTACGCGATAGGATCGAACTCTGTTAGGAAATGATTGAGGTACATGATAGATCATTTGAAACGATTCAGATTTATCTAAATTATGACCATTTTCAATCAGATGAGCTGAGTATTGTTTTTCTCTGACCCTTTCCAAACCATACTGCGAGATGGTCATTTATTCGTTGGTTGAGTTACTTAGTAGTATGACCAATATAGCTATCTCCACAGAAGCAGCTGAATTTGTAAATGCACATAGAGGAGGCTTACTCAGGTAACTTATCCTTCGTTTCAGTAGACATTACTGATCGATTTGAAAAGGTCAACGCAAGTTTGGCTGCTTATAATATCCTATTAAATATTTTTCTTATACTGTCCTACAGATTATCGCTAATAACATCTCCATTCAATTGCAGTTTAATGAATGAAGGCTTCCTTAGAATAGTTGATGTCTCTGACTTCAATTTTTACATCATACAAGTACTTCTTTATGAACGCGCCAAGGTAGGCGATCTCGGTCAGTGAGCTGTTGATAAATTCCAGCTCCCGAGATATCTAACCAAAATTCTCTTGTAGCTGATAGGCGTACAACTATAAAAGTGAGTGTATTGGCAAATAGCAGGACTTTTTCTGTATACGCTCCTACTTAACGCATCATCACTACGCCTGCTTAGTGGGACGCCAAGGAAAGTCAACGTTTTGTCATAGTCCTTTTCACCAGTGAAAGTTATTGCCAAGTGTACACCATTGAATTGTTCTAGGAGTTTTTCTTTACTGATGTTCTGATCTACAATAATGAATGTGTCATCGAGGTATCGGCAATATAGATCAAGTTTCTTAACAGCCTCATTAAGTAGTCAGCTTGAATTGGACCTGGAGGTGAGTCCATGGCTATACCGTCTATTTGTCTATAATAAGTATTTAAACAGAGAAATGAGAAGACATATTTTGTGAGATAGTACCATTTCGTGCTTTCTCGTCAGTCACATACAAGCAACATGTTATTTGTGTATATACATCAGTTTTGAAGATAGGTCAAAATTTCTTATTTAGCATGACATTCACTCACTAGAATCATGGTAAGAAAACAAAGGTCAACATAGAGTTGTTTTTGAACACATAAAGTTGGACTTTTCCGACCAATCAAGATAGCTTCGAGTAGTTTCAGTGTGTGTGGGTTTTGATGACATGTTACAACTCTGAAGGCTGATTTTGGGTCAATTTGATGACCACTCATCATTAGATGTTTTGCAATGGACGAGGCTGGGTTTCTTGATCGATTTTGAGATGATGGGCTAGGTGGATCAATCATGGATTTGATTAGCCATTTTGGAATATGTTCCCCTACCTAAGCAACTTTCTCCGCAGTTACATGTGAATTGGTAAATACAGTGGGATTTGGACTGAATCGGTCTTGGAGACTTGATTGGGGTAACTGAGATCGATTGAGTTGTTTTGATAAGCCTCAGATTAGCTTCATTGAAGGTCTTTTTTTATTGTAGCTGCAGTCTGTTTGGTTGTAATTTTCATGCAATGATCACGCTTGTAAGGTAACTGTAGGTACACTGGTTTCTTAGGTACATCAGTTGCTGTCAGTTGTGTTCTGATGACCAATAAACGTTTCAGGATATCCGTTTGATTTAAGCGTCTCAGTAATAAGCTTGAATTCGTCGTTCAATGTATCAGCAGTGCAGATTCTACTTGCTCGAGCGAATAAAGTATTATTGACGACGGAATGGACGTTCATCGTACATCTTAATAGTAGTTCTTTCAGGCAAGTCAATGTTGATTTGTTTTTCCGATATTTACTTGCTTATAAACCTACTATTTCCAATGTTGAACTACTAACTGAAAAGTTTGTTATTGTATTTCATTATTCTAAACATTAACAATGTAACCTGTCTTCCTACTGTTATCAACTTGTACTTTTACCTATGATGTGTAATGACGTAATCTTCATTTCATTTCATTGTGATTATTATGATCTCATAAATTGCCTTGATTGGTTGAATATTTTCATGATCTATATTTGAAAACAATATTGTTTGCTTACATATATGTGTGTGTGTGTGCTGTTCTACTTTTAATAATCAGACAGACATATTTTGAAACATTGACAAGCAATCGTTAAATCGTTAAAATCTAAAGTATATTTAACAAATATTCTCGACTAACAGGGACATAAAAGCTTAGTCAAGAAATAATGTCGGAAAAGGATAAAAAGATAAATTTTAAAAAAGATTTCAAGATGATATATGACTATGATTCTTCCAATTAGAAATAAGGCCCTCATTTCCGGTTCAGTCCTACTGCTCTTCATTTCTCTGATTGTATGAAACGAGAACACAGGTGCGGGCAACCGAATTGTATTTAGCAAAATTACAGAGTTACTCAGTAAAATCGGAAAACCATATCGTAAATCGTTAATTTGCAAATCTTCAATCAATCATCAATCCATTGTCTGACATTTATTTCACTATTCATGCGTTTCATACAAATTCCATTGTGTTCCCACTGTTCCTTTCTTGATCTTCCCCATCTTCTGCTGCCAGACATTACGTTTACACTCGCGTCATACACTACTTATAAGTAGCGCGCACCACACATGTACTTCTTTAAGAACGTGCTGCAGTAGCATGTTTATTGATCCTAAAGTTTTTAAGTTGCTCAGTTGAGAACTGTAATCATAAGGAATACAAACACACGTGATGAATGCTTCACTTCTGCTATCTGAAGTTTGTGCTGATGATATTGTTCAGAAGAACAATGAAAGCTCCACAACCAAAACAACCAGCTCAGACAACGAAACACCACCACAATCATCCTCCTGAGCTACAAGTTTTCTCTACCATCTCAGTACTGTAGATTGAGTATAATAATATAGTCTTTTTATTTTTAATGACTTACTAAAGACACTTTATTTCAGTAATAATCCTCTTTTTTGATTGGTGTTTTCGCACATTGAAATCATCAGTCAATCGTTGTTAGATACCACCATTAGAAACCCGGAAGGACTGAGAGGCCGTCTTGTCTTTGTATGGGAATCATCAGTGGCAGTGCGTATCCACGACTCCTGCAACTCACAGGATTCGAAGCAAGGACCTTCGCTGTTGCACAAGAACTCCTAACCTCTGGACCACTGATCTGGCCAGCATCTAACGGTGTCAATGTTTAACTCTGATCAATCTAGAGATTTCTCGTGACCCCACCTATTTGTCTTTGGTAGCTACTTCCTACATCCGACAGAGGTGAACTCTACCGGGCACGTCTTCTCACTAGAACGTTGAGAAATTCCTCACGAAACTAGTGGACTCATTCTATGAATTTTTAAATTTTGAATCAAATATCTATCTCATACTGTTCGAAACACTAATTTATAAACCTATATATATATATATATATATATATATATATATATATATATATATATATACATATAATCAAATAACTGAGAGAGAATCAGTTTATTCTTATAGCTTTATAAAATGAAGTGACCAATCGAGATGAACCTTGTCGGGTATAGGCAGTAACTGCCCAAGATAATGTGTGAGGTTTCGTAAAATCCTTAGATTGATCAGAGTTAGACATAAACACCGTTGGATGTCGGCAAGCTCAGTGGTCCAGAAGGTTAAGCATTCGCTCGCAAGACAGAAGGTCCTGGATTTGGTTCCTGCGCACTGTTGATGAGTCCCATATTCAAATAAAACTGACATCCAATGCTTTCAAGTTCCGAATGGTATTCTAACATGGATTGATTCATGATTTCAAAAAGGAATTCAACAATCTGCACAACCCTATAATGCAAATTTAAATTAATCAAATTACATTTAAATTTAATTATTTTCAACAGAAATAAATTTTAATTTAAGAATGTAGTTAATTTGTGAACTTATTAGATTAGAAGAAACGAACTAGAATAAAATTATTGTCGAATTGATGTACTAGTTATAGACTTTTGGACATATTTGCATATATATGTATATTTCATTTCATTAAAGTATATTTCGTAATTTAAAAATGTATTTTAGTAGCCCGCCATCTGGCTCCAATATTTAAGATCAATCAGTTATGCCATGAAATAAGTCTTTCCTACAGTTTCTGTATAGCATACTTGGATGAACCCCGTTTATGAGATGGCGATGATAAGAAGCCAAATACAGATCCCATTGGACGAGTTTCTGCTAAAGAATCGTTTACTCAGGCAGGCTTGGGTACAAACAAGGGGTGCAAGCGAAGTGAAATGGAATGGAGAGCTGAGTGAGACAACTCCCATGTGATGAGGCATGACTAAGCATGTATAATGAGGCGAAAGTAGGCTAGACATGTAGTAGGAGAACTAAGCAGTGTACACACACACACTCAAATCTAAAAAAAATCAACCAAGATATGAACGAATGATTGACAAGGTCAAAAGGTGAGTGAATAATATTACTACGGGCAGAATGAGTCAATCAGTTTGTCCGAAAACTAGGACAAACCTTGTGAGTTCAACTTATTTGTACACATACGACAATGTCTCACTTACCGATCCACCAGATTATTTAACAAAAATCAATAAATCGATTTACTCAATACAGTATTTTAGCTATTTCAAATAAACCACGGACAGAAATGTGGTTTCAAACGTTAGTCAATAGCTCACTAGTAGTTCTGGGTCATAAATATTTTTAAGCATGTAGTTATGTTAGTTCAGCCTTCGGTTAATTTGCGTTTAGCCAGGAGTTACCTTGTGTACTGAGGATATCGGTGGAGTGGTGTGTGGTTATCTGCAAGAGGAAAGAACAAGTGGAAAAGGTAAGCGGACGACTCAGTAAGCACGATGTCTCAGGGCTCCACCTTTGCTCAAACCTTTTCCATTTTTTTTCTCGACCTGACATGATATAGAGTGGTGCTAAAAGATCAAAGTCACTGACAGCAACCAGATATAAAGAATCGAAACTAGAAGTTGTTAGAGTAAGACTTTCAATGAGTTACAGTTACAATCGTAAATTCTGTTGCTTTATAAAAGGTTTTAATGAGATAATTCTGTCTATTAACCTGGTTTCCATAGAATATTCACAACATATTGTAAGCTTGCTTACTAAGATATTTAGGAATTGTTTTCTGTTCTGTTTAAAAATGGGAAACAATTATTGTAGATTTTATACAATGAACAAATATTTAACAATGAAAAGAAATGTCACGAACACAAAAGTATCTGTAAACATTTACAAATAAAATGGTAGGTTTCTAATATTGAAAAGTTGATTGATTGTTACATAGGAAATTTGTTTTAATTGTGAATATTTTATAATAAGAATTATTGATTCAAACATTCTCTAATAATCTTCAATAAATAATATTTTATCTATGGAAATTTATATGTACGTGCGTACGGTCGGAGATTCACTCTCCTCACAGATCACAAGCCTCTGCTGGCAGTATTCGGTTGTATATCTGGCATTCCAGCCCATTCTGCAAATCATCTTCAGCGATGGGCCTTGGTACTTTTGGGGTATGATTTCAAAATCCAGTATCGACGCACTCTACGATTCGGTCAAGCAGACGCTTTGTCACGACTCACTAATGATCAAGTGGCGGTTGAGGAAACATGGTGATCGCATCTCTGTCAGTAGAAGACCACGCAGAATGTTATCTGACAACCGCAGTTCGCGCATTACCGATGTCTGCAACAGACATACAGAATGCTTCTAGAAACGACCTCATCATCAAGATGACGATGAAATATGTCCCTAACGGTTGGCCGTCGAAGTTTGAAGGTGACATGAAGCAACTGTACCAGCGGCGGGATTCACTATGCATCGTGAACGATTGTTTGATGTTTGGCGAAAGAGTGGTGGTGCCAGAATCCCTTCGTGCAAGAGTGCTAAAACAGTTCCAGGGGGTACCTTATGTGCTGGCGGTATCGGTCGAGCAGTGTGAGATTTTCTGGAAGAGGAAAGAACAAGAGAAAAACAGGTGAGCTGACGTCTTGGTAAGCAAATAGAATCCCCTAGATGTTGTCACGCGGAACCTTATGATGTCTCTGAGCCCCACCTTTGCCCAATACCTTTACCGCCTTTCTCTCAACCTGACCTCGTATAGCGTGATGCTCAAAGATCAAAGTCACTGACAGCAACCAGATATAAAGAATAGAAACTAGAAGTTGTTAGAGTAAGATTTCCAATGCGTTACAATTACAATCAAAATTCTATTGCTTTATAAAAGATTTTAATGAGCTAATTCTGTCTATTAACCTGGTTTCCATAGAATATTCACAACATATTGTAAACTTGCTTACTAAAATATTTAGGAATTGTTTTTTTGTTCTGTTTGAAAATGGGAAACAATTATTGTAGATCTTATACATTGAACAAATATTTAACAATGAAAAGAAATGTCACGAACACAAAAGTATCTGTAAACATTTACAAATAAAATGGTAGGTTTCTAATATTGAAAAGTTAAATGATTGTTACATGAGAAATTTGTTTTAATTGTAAATAATTTATGATATGAATTATTGATTCAGACATTCTCTAATAATCTTCAATAAGTAATATTTTATCTATGGAAATTTATATGTACGTGCATACGGTCGGAGATTCACGCTCCTCACAGATCACAAGCCTCTGCTGGCAGTATTCGGTTGTATATCTGGCATTCCAGCCTATTCTGCAAATTGTCTTCAGCGATGGGCCTTGGTACTTTTGGGGTATGATTTCGAAATCTACTATCGACGCACTCTACAATTCGGTCAAGCAGACGCTTTGTCACGACTCATTAATGATCAAGTGGCGGCTGAGGAAAACATGGTGATCGCATCTCTGTCAGTAGAAGACCACGCAGAATATTATCTGACAACCGCAATTCGCGCATTACCGGTGTCTGCAACAGACATACAAAATGCTTCTAGAAACGACCCCATCATCAAGATGACGATGAAATATGTCACTAACGGTTGGCCGTTTAAAAAGTTTGAAGGTGACATGAAGCAACTGCATCAGCGGCGGGATTCACTATGCATCGTGAACGATTGTCTGATGTTTGGTGAAACAGTAATGGTGCTAGAATCCCTTCCTGCAAAAGTGCTGAAACAGTTCCAGGAGGTACCTTGTGTGCTGGCAGTATCGGTCAAGCAGTATGAGGTTATCTGGAAGAGGAAAGAACAAGAGAAAAACAGGTGAGCTGACGTCTTGGTAAGCAAATAGAATCCCCTAGATGTTGTCACGCGGAACCTTATGATGTCTCTGAGCCCCACCTTTGCCCAATATCTTTACCGCCTTTTTCTCAACCTGACCTCGTATAGAGTGATGCTCAAAGATCAAAGTCACTGACAGTAACCAGATATAAAGAATAGAAACTAGAAGTTGTTAGAATAAGATTTCCAATGCGTTACAGTTACAATCAAAATTCTATTGCTTTATAAAAGGTTTTAATGAGTTAATTCTGTCTATTAACCTGGTTTCCATAGAATATTCACAATGTATTGTTTACTAAGATATTTAAGAAATGTTTTCTGTTCTGTTTAAAAATGGGAAATAATTATTGTAGATTTTATACATTGAACAAATATTTAACAATGAAAAGTAATGTCACGAATGCAAGAGTATCTGTAAACATTTACAAATAAAATGGTAGGTTTCTAATATTGAAAAGTTAATCGATTGTTACGCTTATAGGTAAGGATTAAAATAAACAGTAATAAAAAGGTAAATGGTATGAATGGTATAATTGATATTAAGAATTATGCAAAAAATGACAGTACTAACAGGCGGAAACTAAAGATTCAAGTATATCGACATCCAACACACACAGATTTAATTCTGAACTACAGTAGCAACAACACAAGAACACACAAAATCGACTGTGTTAAAAACTTTATTCAGGAGGTTGATAATACACACTGAAGCGTAAATGAAGCACAAAATAGCTGGAAAAAGCATCTGATGACTATCCACTAAATTTCATGTCAAAATATCAACTGAAACCAACAACAGACGTGAAATCAAGAACAGGAACCAACAAACGGATCATTCTACCATACATAAATGACATATCGGAAACTACACCACGACTACTGAGACCATTTGGAATAGTTGTATTACATAAGCCAACAAAATCACTTCAATCGATCCTATGTAAGTCAGTCAGTCAATTACACCATGGAACTTTGCACGTAAGTACATCAGTTCAGGTTGCCAAAGCGCACCAGCACAGAGACGCCACTGTCAGTTCAAATCTCATTGTGGTAGAAATAGTAGAAGTATTGTCCGTAATGGAGAAGATTAGGGTTCTGAGATATTATTCAAGAAGTATAATTCAGAGAGATAACTTTAAAAAGAGAAAGAAAGAGATGATGAGATAATTCACAAGATTAGAATTTCAGAGATCACAAAGAGTGGATGCACCTGTTTCATTGCAAATGATTTTGAGCCATGTTGTTCAAAGTCTCTAACCATCGGTTACTTTCATCTCACGGACCCCAACCAGGTAGCCTACATCTATCAACATGACTCAGTCCACTTGTCAATGACTTCAAGATCAAGAAGTGAAGTAATCGAATTTTTACACGTATCACCCGTAGCTTGTTCTATTGAACTCGATCTTGATTGGTTGTGATTGACCTATAACTTGTCGCTGTTTGCATGTTAATTATGATTGTCCTCGTTTGTTCTGTTTCTTGTCTATGATTTTTGTAACTGCTTGATAAATTGGGTTAATGTCGATATGTTTGCTGATTGCTGATTGATCTGAGTATCAAACTTCTAAAAATTCCCTAGTGTTCTTTGTGCTCCCCCTATCCAGTAGTTCCATACTGTTCCAATCGAACGTATGTCCATAGTTGTGCGGATGCATAGGCATAAGGTAAGAGATATCATGGCATTTGACAGCCAACTGATGTTCACGCATACGTAGCTGAATAGGATGTCCGCTTTTTCCTGTCTGTGGTTTCTCACAGTCTGAACAGCTTATTTTCTAGATGGTGTTCGGTTTATCTTCTTTGATCATTTTGTTCTTTAGTTTACATAGGACTGAAGTGATTCGGTTTGTTTTTGTCCTACATTTATACTTACTTACTTACTTTCGCCTGTTACCCCCAATGGAGCATAGGCCGCCCACCAGTTTTCTGCAACCAACTCTGTCATTGGGCTTCCCTTTCCAGTTCTGTCCAATGTTTGTTCAGTCCTCTCATATCTTTCTCTATTTCTCGGCGTAATATGTTCCTTGGTCTTCATCTTTTCCTTTTACCTTGAGGATGCTATGTGAGGGCTTGTCTCGTGACGCAGTTAGGTGCTTTTCGTAGTATGTGTCCTATCCACCAATTCCATAGCTTCTTCCTGATTTCCTCCTTCACTGGAATCTGGTTCGTTCTTTCCCACAGTAGGTTGTTGCTGATTGTGTCTGGCCAACGAATAGGAAGTATTTTGCGTAGACAACTGTTAATAAACACTTGTATCTTATGGATGATGGCTTTCGTAGTTCTCCAAGCTTGTGCTACACTTATATTCCAAATAAATTCAGTAGTGATGCTGTAATTTTTGATATGTATTTTTAAAGAAATTAAGAAGCTTAATTTAAGACTTAAATGATCGTATTGTTATTCAGTTTATTTATGTTAGCTCAATTCTTATAGACAAACAAATAAAGGTTTCTTTTTACAATATGTATATTGATAACGAATTACGAACTAGAAGAAATAATTACTCATTCTGTTTTGAAATATGACATCAAACTGGACAGTAGAAAATTGGTCATCTTTCAATGCTTTGAAAATTTTCATAATGTTAAGATATTCATCCAATATCCTAAGAGAATTATTGGTCAATTCCTATTGGTTAATTCCTACTGGTCAATTTTATGGTCGTCCTAGATATCAGTGTCACATACTGTAATGTTGTTTCTTATTGGTCGACTTAACTGTCAATATCGCAGACTTCGATGTTGTTTCTTATTCGACAAAAATGTATAAAGACGCATTATCTGTAATGTTTTGTGACTAGGACCCGGTCCGGATCCCTAGTCTGGGATCCTGATTCTCTTCTATACTCGCACCTCGTACTTTCTGGATGCTTGTACAATACAGGTTCTACTTCATATCAAGTCTTTTTCTTTTTACTCAATACGGGGGCTGGGACACTCGGATTAGAGTAGCATGTCGTGTCACCGGATTCTCGCTCTCATTTCTGACTAAGGTAAACTCGTAATAATAGTTCAAGCATATTAAGTTGACGTGTTTACGTGTAGGTGTAACACTTTATCTTAGCACTCAACTGTTGATTGTACTAATAAATAGTATTCGCGTTGAATAAAATGTAAAACTTTGATCAATTAGTTTCTGTTATAATGTTTTTCTTCATATCACGAAAGAATCATTTATAATAGACAATAACATATTACTTGCTTACTAACTTCTGTTACCCCTAGTGGAGCATAGGCCATCGACCATCATTCTACAACCTACTCTATCCTTAGCCTTTCCCTCCAGTTCTATCCAACTGCTGTGGATTCTTTTCATATCTACTTCCAGATCTCAACCTAATGTTTACCTTGGTCTTCTTATTCTCTTTGACCTTGAGAACTCCAAGTTAGGGCTTGCATTTTTACTCACTTCGGTGTTTTCCTCAATAAGTGTCCTATGCACAAACTCTTTTTCCTAATTTCTTCCTAAAATCGAATCTGGTTTGTTTTCTGCCATAGTAGGTTGTTGTTGATGATGGTGTCTGGCCAAAGGATCGTTAGTATCTTGAGTAGACAACTGTTAATAAATGCCTGTATCTTGTCGATGATAGCCATCGTGGTTCTCCAACTTTCCGCCCCATACAGTAGAACTATTCTAACATTTGTGTTGAAGATTCTAACTCTGATGTTAGTTGATAGTTTGTTTTGAATTTCATAGGTTATTCACATGTAAAAACATTGCTCTGGCTTTATTAATCCGTGTCTTCAAATCCACATCAGATCCATCCAGTTTATCAATGGTGCTGCCTTTTTATGCAAAGTTTTCCATCTCTCCTAGAACTTCTCTGTCAAGTGTGATTTGAATGATACTTCAACATGTTACTTAAAATATCCTATGTTTGTTCCAACAATACTTCAAACTAATGTTACCTAAAATACCATGCAACAGATTAAATTAAATACAATAAGTAAGTTTTTTTGAAAAGTTTTGTCTTTTCTAATAGATAGAATAGTTGTTTTTAATAGATATCAATTAACAATTATAGTGTACTATGTGAGTCATAAAAGTATGCGACAAAACGATGCTCGAAATAAGTAAAAAAGTACATCAAACTCTAAAAAAAATCATACAATCTGAAATCTATGTCTAAAAAATTTAAAATACTCGTGCTTTATTTCAGGTTATTGTATTTCTCTAACATATTGAACGTTGTACATTGTACATTAAAACAAAGTTTACAAGTTTACAAAAAAAGAATGAAAAATGTTAAAAAAAAGACCACTAATCAATTTGTTTCAAATGTTGCTATTTTTCAATCAAAAAATCAAAAATCATAATGAGTTATCTATCATAGACTGACTTATAATAATGTAAAACACATTCAATGTTCAACTTTGGACTGTCAAAAAAAAACAAAATGATACATGACTTTGAAAAACAAATAGATTCATGTAGATAAGAGATTTTTCGAATTGTTTTTTTTTGTGTCTTAAACAAAAAATAACTAACAGTTTTATTTGTTTTGTCTGTGAATCGAAAAAAAATATTAGTATTTAATTGTGACAAACACATTAAAATATCGGCAAAATAGATCAGTTTTGGTGTTTCTTTATTTCAAACAAATAAATGAGTACAAGATAGTAAATTATCAAGTTAATGGAACATTGAAAATTGAACCATTTAAGTTATAATGTAGTGGTTTATATATATATATATATATATATATATATATATATATATGTATATATATTGTATACAGCTAAATACGAAGATGTATTTATTTCAGTATTATTGTGGTGTGTGCTACTTATACGAACGATATAAGTAGTATAAGAAGGGACGTGAAAGAAGAAGTCTCACGTTCAGAAGAGGAAAACGGAAAACAAATGGAGCAAAAGCAAGAAGTGAGTGGAGTACCAACAGGAAGGAAAGGAAGAAATAACAGGAACGGAAGAAGGATGGAGTGTTGGAAGTCACGACTCAAAGATGGTGTGCAAATAGAGTATTCAATGTAATGTTTTCGTTTTTAATTGACTAAGAGTGTAAATTTGCATAAACCAATTTCCCGCGCTTGCCTCAGTATTATCATTATAATGTGAAACTCTGTGTGTGTATAGTCCGCCTAAACCATTACATCACAGTTGTTTCGCATTCACTGATTTTCAGTGGTTCTAGAGATTATTTCAGTCTACGGTTTGAAACTTAATATTTATTAACATTATATACAAAGTACTATTTGATCAGTTTGAGTTGAGAACATGACAAATATCTTATTGTTATTGCTACTATATGGCATTACGTATTAAAACCATGATGTCTATAAAACTATGTTCTCATTAGGGACTAGCAAAAGCCTATGCAGCTTTGTGTAGAAATTCTGGGAGTTCTAATGAGAAGCTATGACCAATGGAGTTCAACAATGTCGGGTGTAGACAGTAACTTTCGAAGACAATTGGTGGGGATGCGCAAATTCCTTAGATTGATCACAGACATTAAAACCGTTGGATACTCGCCCAGTAGTCCATAGGTTAGGCACTCATGCTCAAGGCCGAGGGTCCTAGGTTCGAATCCTGCTAGTGACAAGGGTGGTGGATGTGTACTGATGATATGTTCCATACCATGATGAAACAACTGTTCAGTGCTTGCAGGTTTCTAATAGTGGTCTAACATTGGTTCATTCATGAAAACAATCTGTAATATCAAGAGAGTTTTTTCAGTTTGCAAATACCCATATAAAAAACGATCTATTATAGTCTTTACTATCAACAACAAGGGAAAAACAAACCTTTTCAAACAAAACAGATTAGATGAGTTGATTTATCTGTAAGTAACATTTATCAGTAGGGCCATTCAATGAATATTTATATGCTCACTTACACCTCGTAATCCTAATGGATCATAGGTCATTGACTAGCATTCTACAATTTACTCTGTCCTGAACCTTCCTTCTTAGTTCTACCCAAATGCTCTTCATTCTTCTCACATCTGCCTCCAATTTTCCAGGTAATGTGTTCTTTGGTCTTCCACTTTTCCTTTGATCTTGAGGGTTCCAAGTTATGGCTTACCCTGTTATGCAGTTAGGTGATTTCCTCAATGCGTATCTTATTCAACTTCAATGGCTTCTCCCAATTTCTTTCTCTGATGGAATTTGGTTTCTTCTCTCCCACAGTAGGCTTTTGTTCATGGTGTCAGGTTAACGGATCCGAAGTATCGTGTGTACACAACTGTTAATAAACACGTGTATCATGTGGACTGTGGTTTTCGTAATTCCCCTAATTTCCGCCCATAGATTAGAAGCGTCTTGATTTTTGTATTGGAAATCCTGACTTTGGTGTTTGTCAATAGTTGTTATGAGTTCCAGATATTTGTCAACTGTAGAAATACTGACCTTGCTTTGTCAGTCCATGTTTTCATGCTGGCATCAGATTCACCTTTCTCATCAATGATTCAGCCTATTATAAATGAAGTCTTTATATATAAATGCCAGTCTTGAATCTTTTCCAATATTTTATAATTTAAATAAACATATGTAAAACTAATCATTGAATGTTTAACTGAGAACAAATCCAATCCTCATTACGATTCGTGGATGCGCACTGCTGCTGATGAGTCCCTTACCAGGACAAAACGGCCGTCCAATGCTTTCAGGTTTCCAATGGTGTAGTCTAACATTAATCAATTCATGATTTCAATATATTTTACACTCAAATTTGTCAAAATAAATGACTCAGTTTTATCAAATACCATAATGATCAAGATTAAAACATTATACGCAGTTCATAATTATTTCATACACTTCAATTATACTTCTGTGCTTATTCAATAAAAATACTTTGATCATTAGAAAAACATTTCGTTGATAAAGTAAAAATCGAGAATTTAACGACGGAAAAAACAACTGATGTGATCTAATTCACACTATTGATTGTAACAATCAGACAATAAGTAGTTTATAAGGAATTAGTTAAATGTTCAATTTCTTAAATAAACAACATGTTTGTTACTACCTGTACAGATAGATAAATAAATGATGCTCACTCATATTTTTTATCATTAATGTATTGAGTTCTATATAAATCTAATTTTGTTTCTTTTAATTAATACAAACTAGTCTTTTGAATTACTTATTTACTTTTTACTTACGTCTGTTAACTTACTTTTTACTTACGTCTGTTACCCCCAATGGAGCATATGCCGCCGACCAGTTTTCTTCAACCAACTTTGTCCTGGGCTTCCATTTCCAGTTCAGTCCAATTTTTGTTCATTCTTCTCATGTCTGTCTCCACTACTCGGAGTAATGTATTCTTTGACCTTCCTCTTTTCCTTTTGCCTTGAGGATTGCAAGTGAGGGCTTGTCCTGTGACGTAGTTGGGTGCTATCCACGATGTCTGCCATATCCACTTCCCGAGCTTCTTTCTGATTTCCTCCTCCACTGCAATCTGGTTTGATCTCTCCCACAGTAGATTGTTGCTGATGGTGTCCGGTCAACGGATCCGAAGTATTTTGCATAGACAACTGTTCACAAATAGTTGTATCTTCTGGATGATTGTTTTGGGGCTGTCCCAAGTTTCCGTCTCATACAGTAGAACTGTCTTGACATTTGTTTTCAAAATTCTGACTTTGGTGTTTGTTGATAGTTATTTCGAATTCCAGATGTTGTTCAATTGTCAAAATGCAGTCCTTGCTTTGGTAGTTCTCCATACATTTGAACTGTTTCGACATTTGTATTAAAAATTCTTACTTAATGTTCTTCAATTGTACAAATGCAGCCCTTGCTTTGCCAATCCACGCACTCATATCTGCATCGGATCCACCTTGGTTGTCAATGATGCTGCCCAGCTAGGTGGAGGTTTTTACATCCCCCAAGTGTGATTTGGTTATCGCATGTTGTGTTGTATCGGAGAATCTTGCTTTTCCCTTTATGTATGTTGAGACCTGCTGCTGCTGAGGTTGGTGCTACACTGGTTGTCTTCTATTGCATTTGTTGTTGCGTGTGCGATAGAAAAGTCAGATCATCTGCGAAGTCCAAATCATCTTTTGAATACATTCTAATTTTATTGAATGAATAAAGTGTAATGATCAAGTAAATTAGTATGTTTTACTACACTCAGTTTCAGTTCAAAATACTCATTGGACATCATGATAGATCATATTTGTTGAAGGATACAATAATTAGATATGATAATCATTTTACTTCAGTAATTCCAGAGTTGTGCTCATCGATTTATTTGACCAAATATCTTCATGTCGATAAACAAAATGTACTTATCAAATTGATTTGATTTAGTACACAAGACCAACAGAGAAGAAAAGTCCTTTGGTTGTAAATTTGTTTTAAATTTTCGTCTGAATTCTAGTATCATTATGACAGTTTCTAATAAATGTCATTTTGTAATGGTATTTAGTGACAGATCAAAACTCTGTGGCTGTTGTTGACCTCAACATTGTGGTGGAGTTTCATTCTCAGAGCCGGATATGTTTTGGTTTTGGAGGTTTCATTGTTCATTTGATTGTGATGATCAGAACAAACTTCAGGTCAAGTATGCATGTATGACTTGTTATAGCTTATCCTGTTGAACTCGGTCTTGAGTGGCTGTTATTGACCTTAAAAATGTCGTTCTCTGCACCTTTATTTTGATTGTATCCCCGATTGATCTGTTTCAATTACAACCAATCATGATCGAGGTCAACAGGAACTAGCTACAAGTTATACTTAGAGAAATTCAAAAATTTCACTTTTTGACCTGATGTTTGTACTGATGATGTTGTTGAGTAAAAGAACAATGAAAGATTCACAATCAAAACACATCCAGCTCAGAGTACCAAACTCAACCACAATAATCCATCTGAGCAATAAATTTCCTCCCCCATGACCTCTATTTTTCAATACTCCTTGAATAATCAACAACTATTCCTAAAGCCAACAAGCCACTCCTGAATTCGACATTTCAAAAGTTTTCTGTCCTTAAGTCTTTATTGACAATGATAACCTGAATAGGTGGCACAACTTCCGACAACAAGAAACATACTGAACTAAATCAAACATCTATTTATCTTTAGTTAGTAAACTAACAAACCATTATTTGTCAATAAATTTACTTTCATTCCGGTATCATAAAAATCAAAAAAAAAAAACAACAAACTATTCAACCGTTAATAAAATTTATTGATTGATCATTTCAACTAATATAACTTTCAACCAATGACATGATTACTTTATGAATTGGTATTTTAATTTTAAATGACCAATCAAAAGCGGTTACATTGTTCAATTTTTTTATATTGTTTTTTTTTCTGCAGAAAGTTACATTTGAACATATGTACTCTATCTATACTCATGAAATTTTCGTCGATATCAGTTGTTACCTATGCATACATGTTTATTGTAAGCGGTTAGATTTTATACAGTTTATCAATAACATTGAACATCGTCAGGTAATTCAATAAAAGAAACTTTGAAGGTAAACTTGGTTAGAAATATATAGTAAAAAACGTTTAACAATTCTAATCTGAACTAACTTTTTCAAATTATACTATTATATAATATCATGTTATTCCTGATATATATGAACAGAATCAACAAAACGTTCCATGGATGTGTTCAATAATAGTAATGATTTGCGGTTATTTCAAAAACTTGGTTTTTTGTTTAGAGTATTTTTGTTTTAATCAACAGATAAACATTTAAAATAGAATGCTGTTGACAAATATTAAAGTCTCAGCACTAACGGAATTCATATGTTTTTAACATGATTAGCAAAATCAATTTACTTTTTATTATATAAAGCCAATTTTACAAATTAAAATGAGAGCCTTGATTGCTTAGCGCGCATTTAGAAATGATGCTAACGAAACACTTATTAACCAAACAAAGAGCAATGGCGAAATTTTTTCAATTTTATTGATTTAAATCAGTTATCGACTAAGAATCCTGTCTTACTGATTTGATTTCAAGTTTTTTTGAACAACTGTTTCCGAACATCCTGAAAATGTAAAAAGTCATGTTTATTATTTAAACGAAAATATACATTAGAAAATTTTCATTACAAAGTTATGGAGACTGTTGTTTTACATTGAAATCGCAGATCACTCATTGTTATACCACCGTTAGAAACCTGGAAGCACTGGATGGCCGTTTTATTATGGTATGGGACTCATCAGTAGTGCGTATCAACGACTCCTACTACTCACAGGAATCGAATCTAGAATTTTCGGACTCATGAGTGAAATCCTAAGGCCTAGACAAGCGACCCGAAATCCTACGATTGGTCTAAGAACACTAACACCGTTCGATGCCAGCCCAGTGGTTTAGAGGTCAAGAGTTCGCACGCGAGATCAAAGGTTCTACTTTTGATTCCCGTGAGCAGCGGTCATGGATGCGCACAGCTGGTGAGTCCCGTACCTGAACCAAATGGCTATCCAATGCTTCCAGGTTTCTAACGATGATCTCATAATGACTGAATCAAGATTTCAACATTAAGAGTTCCTAATTAACATATACAGTATCAGAGAGATCAAGTGGATTTGGTTTTTACAAGACTAAACAATTTTGTTCATAACTAACAAGAGTACTTCAAATGTACTCCAGATGTTCCTAATGATAACACTGAAAATAAACCATTACCAATCAGTATGATTGCTGAATAGTGCTTAAATACACAACGTATAACGAAAATTATGCTAGATATTTTTTTATCAAGTAGGCGAAATTTGTACTGTATTAGTACGTACTGTACTAAGATACACACATGTTTTCAAGCTAATGAACGTTTTACCTACAAAAACGATTGTACAACAATAGGCCTATGGCGGATCAATAAAATTCTTCAACTTAAACAGTTGTTTCTACTTTGTCTGACAGCATTACATTCTAAGAATTAATTGTCCAACGTACTTAAATCAAGGTACTAAACTTAGATTATTCAAGAAACTTTATTTTACGGAATTCTTATGATGGATTCAACTGCGAAATCGTACACCAAGGACGGCTAACAGACTCTTTAGAGGTGAAGACCGGTGTCATGCAAGGTTGCCTATTCTCACCCTTTCTACTTCCCCTGGTGATCGACTGGATTATGAAGACGTCAACATCCGGAAGGAAGCACGGTATCAACTGGACAGTTAGGACACAGCTGGACGATCTGGACTTCGCAGATGACCTGGCTCTCCTCTCGCACACGCAACAACAAATGCAAGAGAAGACGATCAGTGTAGCAGCAGCCCCTGCAGCAGTAGGTCTCATCATACATAAAGGAAAAAGCGAAATTCTCCTATGCAACACGACATGCACAAACCAAATCACTCTTGGTGGATATGCCTTGGATGACGTTAACACCTTTACATATCTGGACAGCATCATCGACGAGAAAGGTGGATCCGATGCAGATGTGAGGGTGCGGATTGGCAAAGCGAGGGCTGCATTTCTACAGTTGAAAAATATCTGGAACTACAAACAACTTTCATCCAGAAAACAAAATCAGGATTTGCAATACAAATGTGAAGACAGTTCTACTGTATGGAGCGGAAACTTGGAGAACTACCAAAGCCATCATCCAGAAGATACAAGTATTTATGAACAGTTGTCTACGCAAAATACTTCGGATTCGTTGGTCAGACACAATCAGCAACAACGTACTGTAGGAAAGAACAAGTCAGATTCGAGTGGAGGAGGAAATCAGGAAGAATTGGTGGAAGTGGATAGGACACACATTGCGGGAAGCACCTATCTGCGTCACAAGACAATCCCTCACATGGAACCCTCAAGGCAAAAGGAAAAGAGGAAGGCCAATAAAAACACATTACACCGAGAAATAGAGAAAGATGTGAGAGGAATGAACAAACATAGGACAGAACTGGAAAGAGAAGCCCAGGACAGAGTTGGTTGGAGAAAACTGGTCTGGCGGCCTATGCTCCATTGGAGGTAACAGGCGTAAGTAAGTATTTTATTTTAATTAGTTTTCGTACGAAAAAAAACATATCAATTACATTAGTATTTCTTAATGAGAACAATTCACTTTTCTAGAAAAATATGACGTGATCTCTTTTTTTCCATGTATCCTTTGATAATTACCAGCTTTAAATTTTCTTCAACGGTTGTTCATCATTTTCTCTGTGTGCGTACATGCTTAATTCTTTATTTTTAAGTGATCATACTGAAAGATTTTTCAATTAACTGATAATGTACACTTTTCACGATATGTACATTTTGTTTAAAACCATTATATTAATTTAATTATTTACAAAGTAATAATTACGAGAAATGATTTGTATTCAAATGTTCTAGGTGTTTATCACAAACAAGAGACAATTCAAGGTCAGTAAAGATTATTCATATCAATAATCATAACGGCAAATCAATAAATTTACTAAAAACGACAACAACTTTCCACAGAGTCACTTGCTTGTTTGGTTGACTATGAAATAAGTATAGTTGTGGTGCACGCTACTTATAAGTAGTATATGACGTGAGTGTCAACGTAATGTCTGGCAGCAGAAGATGGAGGAAGATCAAGAAAGGAAGAAGAGTGGGGGGAACACAATGGAATTTGTATGAAACGCATGAATAGTGAAATGTCAGACAATGGATTGATGATGGATTGAAGATTTGCAAATTAACGGTTGCGATATGGTTTTCCTATTTGGTTGCCCTCACCTGCGTTCTCCTTCACTACACAGTGACTTCACTTTGACAAAGAGAACGTGGTCAGTTGAATAGAAACGTTGATGATTATAACCAATTGTACCAATCATTGTTTTACTGAACTTCTTGTTTATACACACTTTCCACTAGCTTGGGCGCCATTGTAGTGTGCCGATTTATTGCGTGTTCTTAATCTCGGTAATTAGTTCGTCCAGACAATCATTACTAAATAGCGTCTGACGGTTTATAAATCAGAAGGTGAACACAAAGTGTTGAATACGTTTATTTTTGAACATACAATAAAGCGAAGCGGAGAAGAAGAGAATAAAACGAATGAAGCGACGTGAATTGGAGATGGCTGTTGAGCCAACTCCTTGGATTACAATGCGAATGAATGGGCGGAGGAAGCGGATGAAAAGGCGAAGTGCGTTGGAGAAGGCTAATGAGCCAACTCCAAGAGATAGAGCATAACTAAGAATATAAAGTCAGACAAATATAAGACAGACATGTGACCAACGAGATAGGCATGCACACACATGAATAAAAGCGACGAATGGTTGACAAGGTCAAGTGACAAGTGGGACACGTCACGTGGGCTCATACAAACCAGACAATAATGAGAACGAATGGTACATATAAATTGTTGCTATACAAATGGCTTGATTAAATAAATTAATCGAAAGGGCTTAACCAAATTAAATGTAAGCGAACTCGAAAATATGTGGAGGCACTACACATTCTTGCTTTTGCCGATTTATTACATTCGCCCGTTTTCTCTAGCACGATTTTGGTATTCTTTTGATACTAGGAAATCGCCGGAAAATATACGCCTTCATCTGGATTATGTCTTTTTCTCAGTTTTTGACTTACGACGGGATAACGTATTAAGACTAGAACGTAATTGGTTTTGTAGCAGTGTTCATGGTCAACCTCGACTCGACCTACTACTACATAAGTAACCCTATTTCGTTGAAAAACAATCCTACCTAAAATAAAACTCGACTGTAGTAAAAGCTAGCAGTTGATTAGATGATTTGAAAATAATCAGAAAATGTGTTGTAAAACTATTGTTTTATGATATAAATAGTTTCGCTATTTAAATTGAACAGTATAAATGTACTCGTAAACAGAATCAAGCAGAATTTTCTCTCCATCTCAGTAATATTATGATCAGTTGCTTACATAGTGATATTAGTAAGTAATTGGGAGAAGCTTGGGCAACATTGATTGTGATGATGCTAGTCATTCTGTTCGAATAAGTCCTGTAAATTGAATTAGCTTGGAACATTTTGAAGATGAGCGAATACTCACACCTTACTTACTAATTACTTACTCACGCCTGTTACCCACAACTGAGCATAGGCCGCCCACCAGTTTTCGCCAACCAACTCTGTCCTGGGCTTCCCTCTCCAGTTCTGTCAAATGTTTGTTCATTCCTCTCATATCTTTCTCTATTTCTCGGCGTAACGTGTTCCTTGGCCTTCCTCTTTACCTTTTGCTCTGAGGGCTCCAAGTGAAGGCTTGTCTTGTGACACAGTTGGGTGCTTTCCTCAATTTGTGTACTAACCACTCCCACCGCTTCTTTTCGATTTCCTACTCCACTGGAATTTGGTTAGTTCTCTACCACAGTAGGCTATTCCTGTAAGTGTCTGGCCAACAAATCCAAAGTATTTTGGGTAGACAACTTTTCATAAATACTTGTATCTTGTGGATGATGGCTTTCATAGTTCTCCAAGTTTCCGCTCCATACAGTAGAACTGTCTTCACATTTGTTTTGCAAATCCTGATTTTGGTTTTGGTTGAAAGTTGCTTGGAGTTGAGATATTTTTCAACTGTAGAAATGCAGCCCCTGCTTTGCAGATCTGCGCCCTCACATCTGCATCGGATCGGATGATGCTGCCCAGATATGTAAAGGTGTTAACGTCCTCCAAGGCATCTCTATCAAGAGTGATTTGTTTGGTGCATGTTGTGTTGCATCGGAGAATTTTGCTTTTTCCTTTATGTATGATGAGACCTACTGCTGCAGAGGCTGCTGCTACACTGGTCGTCTTCTCTTGCATTTGTTGTTGCGTGTGCGATAGAAGAGCCAGATCATCTGCGAAGTCCAGATCGTCCAGCTGCGTCCTAACTGTCCATTTGATACCGTACTTCCCTTCACTTTACAAATGTTCAATTGATCGTTTTATAGTCAAAAAATCAACAATTTCATTGGTATCTTGTAGATATTGTTTAACACCGTCTGAAAGCAATTGTAACTGTTCCTACTAATAGATATCTTCTCATCTGAATTAAATTAAACGAAATTCTTACTAATTTAAACACTTATTATATATACACATTTGAAATCATCAATCAATCATTGTTAGACCACCATTAGAAACTTGGAAGTGCTGAAAGACGGCCGTTTCGTCCTGGTATGGGACTCATCAGCAGTGCACATACACGATTCCTGCACTTCGCAGGATTCAAATCCAGGACTTTCAATCGCTCGGAACGCCTAAACTCATGACCACTTGGCCGGTATCCAACGTCCGTCTTTCAGTGATTGCTGGTCTCTAACGGTGGTCTAACAATGATTATTGATTGATAATTTCAAATATGTGAAAAATTATTATGTAGTTTTCAAATATTTGCATAATTTAGCCAAAACTTTAACTATGAAAGATTCCTATTATGAAAATTAAAAACACAGATATAAGCGAACAATATTACTGTTTTAGATTAGGTCGTCATCAGGCTGCTTTACTCTAATATACATGAATATTTATATGAAAATGTTAAACCAATCAAGGCAGTTTAAGAGTCAGTAATCACAATGAAATGAAATAGATTACGTCACTACACATAAAAGGCAAAAGTACAAGTTGATAGTAGGAAGGCAGGTGTACTGTGATAGTAGTAAGAAAAATAAAATAAGATAACAAAAGTTTTTGTCAAACGTGGATAAATAGACTTGAAATCATAATCATTACAAAACATTAAAACCATTACGTAATAAACGGAACGAGGCAGAGAATTACTAACAAATACAGGATGTGAAAATAATGTTAATAATAACAAAATAAAATTTAAACCCCACCCCCCAGAAAAATTTAAATCTCAAATCATTAATTACGTCATATCCGGCCACGGAAGAGATAGGGTTGTCACGAATTTCTTCTGAACACATAAATTGGGATTAAATGTACGAATTTCTATGGCTTCCGCAATGTGTAGGAGGCGGGATCGAATTCCGTTGAGAAATGATTGAGGTATACGATAGATCACCCGTGCAGATCTGGACTTATCTACAAAATGACCACTATCAACCAAGGGTGTGATAGGATCAAACTACGTATTATTTTTGACTAATCCTTCTTAAACCATGCTGGGAGATGTTCACCCATTCGTTGGTTAAGTTGCCTGGTAGTACGCCCAATATAGCTATCTCCACAGAAGCAGCTGAATTTGTAAATGCACATAGATGAGGCCAACTCAGGTGACTTATCCTTCGTTTGGGTAGACATTGCTGGTCGACTTGAGAAGGTCAATGCAAGTTTGACTGCATTGAATGTTCTACTAATTGTTCTCATTAATCTGTCCTGCAGAGTATCGCAGGCCACATCTCCGTTGAATTGTAATTTAATAAATAATGGCTTCTTTCGGACGGTCGAGATTACTGACTCCTTTTTTACATCAACCATATACTTCCTTATGAATTTTTTGGGGCACAGTTTTGAAGGTTTGCGTTTTTACACATTTAAAATCATCAATCAATCATTGTTAGACCACTATTAGAAACCTGGAAGCACTGGACGGCCGTTTCGTCCTAGTACGGGACTCCTCAGCAGTGCGCATCCACGAATCCTACGAGGAGCCCAGTGGTCCGATGGTAAGGCGTTCGCCTACAATGCCAAAGGTCCCAGGTTCGAATCCTGCGAGGAGCAGGAGTCGTGGATGCGCACTGCTGAGGAGTCCTGTACTAGGACGAAACGGCCGTCCAGTACTTCCAGGTTTATAATGGTGGTCTAACAATGATTGATTGATGATTCCTTATGAATGTTATGTTAGAACCTCAGAATATAATTCTTTATTTCACTCAAAAAATTATCATTCATTATAAATCGATAGTAATGTTGTCCTTGAACGAAAGACAACCTAATCTAATTTGATTTAATGAGTGAGATTTATCTTATGAAGTAACCTTTATTGTTTGTTCATTTGTTACGATAAACTACAGCTTCATATAACTTTTCTGTGTTAATGTTTATGAATAATTGTAGTGAAGGAGAACACAGGTAAGGGCAACCGAATTGTATTTAACGAAAATTACAGAGTTACTCAGTAAAATAGGAAAACCATATCGTAAACAGTTAATTTGCAAATCTTCAATCCATTGTCTGACATTTCACTTATTTATGCGTTTCATACAAATTCCATTGTGTTCCCACTCTTCTTACTTTCTTGATCTTCCCCTCCCCATCTTCTGCTGCCAGACATTACGTTTACACTCACGTCATATACTACTTATAAGTAGCGCGAACCACATAACATTTTATTATTAATTGTATAAGGTTGTTTAATACAGAGTTACGGAGATTGTTACTTTATATTGAAATCAGTATATTAAATCAATCATAGTTAGACCACCATTCGAAACCTGAAAGCATTCTACGGTTTTCGATTCTTGTATGAAAATCTTCCACAGTGTGCATCTCAGATCCTCGCTTGCTGAAATCCAATTCAGGACATTCAGCCTCGCACGCGAACGATTATTCACCAGACCACCGAGCCTGTATCCTACGGCGTTAATGTCTAACTTTGATCAATCTAATGATTTTGTACAACCCTACTCATTGTCTACCATAGTTACTACTTCACCCGACATGGTTGAACTACAAAGGTCACACCTTCTCACTCACTATAACTCCGAGAATTTTGTCACAAAGCTAGTCACTAGTGAGCACACAATTCAGGTTGTATCAGAAACCTGTTCATATTAACTGACTGGCAAATTATTAACCCATACACGGCAGTAGTTTAAATGAGTTAGGTAGATATCGCTATCGAATGTATTGATTGCTTTTTTAACTATAACACTGACAATATTTTTACCCCAGCCGAATGATTCAATGTAGTGAATATTTCAGTGGTTAATCAATTCATACAGTTACGTAACGAACAAAATTTCAAAATAAACTTCACATTAATATTGACGAACACTGTTAAATAATGATCGATCCACACTGTTTCATAAACCAGTGGTGTTTATTTCCTCGATCTATTAAATTTGTGGTTCTGATCATTTGTTATACATTACGGGGTTGTGAAGATTGTTAAGTTTATTTGAAACCATGAATCGATCAATGTTAGACCACCATTAGAAACCTGGAAGCACTAAAAGAGGGCCGTTTTGTCCTGGTATGGGACTCTTCAGCAGTGCGCATCCACGACTCCTGCACCCCGCATGATTCGAACCCAGGACATTCTGCATGGTAGGCGAACGCCTAACCACCGGACCACTGAGCCGGTATCTAACGGTGATAATGTCTAACTTGACCAATTCACGGAGTTTTGCAACCTGATACACAGTCTTCGGTAGTTACTGTCTACACCCGAACAGGTTGAACTTCACTGGTCACGTCTTCGCACTAGAACTCGGAGATCCCTCACGAAGCTAGTAACTAGTGAGCACAGGTAATTTGCATTACGGTGTTGTGAAGATTGTTAAGTTTATTTGAAACCATGAATCGATCAGTGTTAGACCACCATTAGAAACCTGGAAGCACTGGACGGCCGTTTCGTCCTGGTATGGGACTTCTCAGCAAATCACCTGCGCTCACTAGTGACTAGCTTCGTGAGGGATCTCCGAGTTCTAGTGGGAAGACGTGACAAGTGAAGTTCAACATTTGTTATGCATCAAAACTATAATTTTCACTGTAATTGTACTAATTTTAGCCTACGGTTCAATTTCTGCCCAACTTGGTTTTAACTATTAGCTTTATTCCACGTGTATTCTTGTTTCAGTTATCTAGAAATATTTGATGGGCGTTTTAAAAATGTAAGGAGCTCCCTCTAACACCTGAAATTTCAATACTCAATGGACACTGGTATGCAGTGCGATCAGTGTAAAGGTTGTTAGCACGAAGTCTGCACGAATCTATCACCTGCAGTTTTGGAAAGGTTTAGTAAGCCTGGATGAGTGTCTTCATACCAGAAATGCTCCTCAGGTCGCAAAGTACTTGCGACTGGAGGCTATTACAAAGAACGTCGGAAAATGCGACCGAGATGAATTTGATGACGCTTGCTATGTCGATACACAAACTAACGTGCTGTTATTTCAAGTATATTTAAAGAAGAATGGCTCAACCGAGCCAAACAAAGATGGACTGACTCTAAATAGGTCTATCAAGAATAAGGACTTAAGATGGAAACTATGTGTACAGATATACTCTACTAAGCCGAATTTAACTGTCATGTCAGTAGATATTAAATAGCCTGATTTCGAAAATCTCACATTAGTAAGAACTGACAGAACGCACAAACATAAAGGAGTAATAAGAGTATGTTTATTTATTGGAAATATATATTGAAAATGCATGGGGTAAGAAATGATGATTGCTTCCAATTATCGCAGTCCAAAATGTAAAATGAATTAGATCTTCATCGAAAGATTATAAACTCGGTCCTCAAATAACTGATGTTTAATTTTAGGTGATCTTGGTGCACCTGCCGTCGTCAGTAAAAATATAAGGACTGAACTATCATACCAAATCTCTCAAAGAAAAAAGCTAGTTGATGCGTTTATTACTTGCATCCTAGTGCACTATTTAAAACAAGCAAATTAGTACTACTCGGGTACAGAATCATCTCTATTAGGTCTCATGTAGACTAATCATTAATATAACGTCCTAAATCTGCGTTATATACCATCCCTTGGAAAGAATGACTACTGAGTTCTTGTTTTTGATCTCTCCATTGTTGACAACAATTATGTTTCATTTTTAGCTGAATCAAATTTTTGGAAGTCAAATATACAAAACATTATACATTTAGTCTTGTCGGTAGATTGGACAACAGAATCACAGTTGCTCAAACAAACAGCCTAGAAAATATCTATTTATTTGTATCACTGCGCAGCACTTTACGTGGACTAAACCAAGGGACCATGGAATATCTCCACCATAGTTAGTTAAAAAGGTTCGCATCCTCCTCCGTGTAATAAAAGAGGTGCGGAATAAAGTTAGGTTACGGGGTACTGACGAGACAAAATCCTAATATCAGAAACTCCGAAGTATTTGTGCCTAGACTCTTCCACATCACCAGTGGAAGACGATTACGAATATGTTCAGCTGTTCTCTAACTACTTTAGCGTTACGCATATATATATATATATATATATATATATATATATATATATATACCGTAGAGGTGTTCTTTCTTTCGATTCACCAGTACTGACTCTAGACATTGTGACCGTTAAAGGATTCAATAACACGCACAACAGGCTGTTATTTAAATTAAGTATCCGAAATGGAGGCAACTAACCTACGTCGATAAACGATTTCCTAGTTTAGGTGGACCTCAGTTTGTTTACATTGGAAACTGCTAAACAGAGTTATTCTGAGTTTAGTTTTGTGATCAAAATTGTTTTATCTGAATTTAAGTGATTTCCCTTGTCTTCCATCATCATTAGCTTTTGTAAATCTTGACTTTATCATGATATAAAGAGCTATGAATAATGGTGGTTTACTAGAGCAGCAAAATGACTGAAATTCGGCTTGCAGATAAATGTTTTCAAGCATATAATGGCACATATCGGTCGCCAAATTACATGTACATGCACGTTGAGCATCCTGTGGTCCAGAAAAGATGACTTGCACATCATCATTAGCCGAGACTTGAAGACTGCAGCATACAGATCTGCTAAAGCCGCCAAAGGTGTTGGAACCTATGGACAGTGTGTAAGGCTTTTAGTCATGTCGTTAATTAAAACTTTTTGACTTTTTATATATTGTTCGTTGGTCTTAAACTGCAGTATTGAAAAAAACAGCCAGTAGCATAACAGAGAGCTGCTGGAAGAAATAAAAAGAACTATAATTAAAACTTCCTGAAATCACAAACATGAAGTATGGTAAGAAACTAAACAATCTCAACCTAATACTTCTGTCTTATAGAAGGAGAAAAAGTTACTAGATCACATCTACAGAACTTATTGACAAATTTACACCTACCATACTCTCATATATCATGTCGTTCGAACAGTGACTTTACTATGAAACTCTAAAATTTCAGTGACGTTATAATAGTTCACAAGCACATAACAAACTACTTTTCAACTGGCTATCAGCTTCCTTATCAGATAGATGTCTCGCCTACACTGTAGAATCCTTTTTGAATGTTTTGTTTTTTGGAAAGTCCCTCCATGATTACATATTTTTGTTATGACATGACGGACTTTTTCTGTTGACATTTTTGGTATTTTATTTGATTCCAATTTGAGATTTTATCATTGTATATTGTTATTATTTCTATATTTTGTACTTATATTGAAGTTTTTATGTTTGCTTCTGAACTGTACATATGTTGTTTAAATTTGATATAATATGGCTACCGCCACTTTTTTGGAATTGATATCGTGCAGTATAGGAGTTCACCTAGACCTCGGAACCTTGATACTCATTCAGAGTAATTTTGAATTGGAAGGCGTAAAATTCGTTAGGTATTGTTTGTATTTCCATTTATTATCTATTAATAGACCATTTTCCCCTAGAATTCTTGTGTTTTATATTCAAATTCGGGAAGTGCGTCCGACATACGTCTATTGGAGTCGAATTGAACTGCCACGGTAGAAAATCCAATTACATACACTACAAGTTACACATGTTGGCAAAATCAGAAGTAAACTTATGCGATCCTAATCAAATCTTGTCAGACACCAGGTCACCAGAACTAATCCGACTCCCAAGATGAGTGAATGAACTGTTTCATTCCCTATCAATAATCCAGGCACCGACTAAAGCCAATCGTGGAGAAAGACTGTTCATTACGAAGGGGGAATCACACCCCGAATATAGTTGCTTTATTAATTAATGTGTTCAAAAGCCTGCGCATTTTGTCAACGTCTTCACCAAAAAACCGTCATTTACATTTCATAAACCAAAAAGTGAATCTCTTGGTAAAAGTTCAACTCCCGAAAAGTCAGGAGATGAAAGTGCTATCTCAAAAAGCATGTATATTACGAATTTAGATGACAGTAGAGGAAGTTGACAACTTTGACTAACAATACTTGAATTAATCGATTCCGATGACAATTTGCCATGGGCTCTCACTCAACCAGTAATGTCCGAGTATAGAGCCTGTACAAGATTAATTTACTTCCTTGGCACGACTTCCAATGACAGACATTACCATACAACCTCGAGATCAAGGAACAGAACAATTGTCGGATGTCGGAGAACATACATGTGTCCTAGGACATGCCGAACCAGGACTTAATTCCACATTCAATACAACTAAAGCATAGATTGTAGTTCTAGTCGTTCACTTTTGCAACCCAAAGGCATTTGTGTCTTATTAGGTCCACCTGAAAGCTTGGATTAGTGCTGCTTGGTTTGAGGTTGTAGCTGTAAATATATATCCAAGATGGATGGTTATGATAGCCTTCGACATTGATTTTACTGGGAACACCCAAGCTAAACGACATCAGGCCGCAACTGAACAACTTCAACTTTTTAGTTTTATGTAGTCGAAAAACATTAATCCGGACAGCAGTGCGAATAAAGCATTTTCCATAGTGAACGAATGCATCGCTAGGTCAACCATGTTCACAAGCTCAACACAATCACCCAATAGTATCAAATTCGAAGCATCCGAATAAGGAGGAACTAACAAAAATGGGTAGATAATGCCCGACTATTTTCAGCATTCTTTTCGAGATAGTTACAGGACACTGATAGCATTTTCGACATGGAATTCCTTGTTATGTATTCTGTTGCACAACATTATCAAACCTCTTTGGAAAGCCTACAGTTTAATTTTTCACAGGCCGTTGAGCTCTGACCTTTTCTTTTAGCTCTTACATCCTTTACCTGCTTTAACAGATGTGGAACTAAACTCTTACATCGTGAATGCAGTCAAGATTCCCATATGAGCGCTTTGTCAAAAGAATCACCAACACTCATCTCGAGGTAATACTCGAAAGTTTGCACATTAAGGGTCAAAAAATCCAGGTACGCCCCAATTTTCTCTCATTACTTGTTTTCCTGATTTAGAATGTTTTCCCAGCTGAAGCTGCCACAGCTCCTTCAGCAGACAGTTTCAGAGAAAGACATGACAAACACATACTCACATACGGATAACCATCTCCCTCTCAAACCAGATGTGCCTTGAAGCTTGCTAGTTGTTATGATTGTCATTTCTTCAGATCACTAGCTTCTTTAGTCCACTTAATTGTCTCCATCTTTTCTTTGCTTACAATTCTGTTCTCTCTCACAATCTTCACTACCAATTAGTTAACTTATTTAATTATTTACATAGTTCTGTAATTTACCTCTTCTCATGAGCATTAAACTTTTCGCTTCATTATTCTACAAGCTGCAACTGGTTGATCTCCGGCCAGGTCATGTGACAGCTGTTCGTATACAAAACCCTTGAACTCTGAGACGAATGCATTAAGAGAAATCAGGGAACATACAAAAAAATTGGTAACGGCCAACTGACTAGAAATAATGCAGTCGAGTGGCTAAAATATCATCAGCTGCCGAGAATTGTACCGATGGAACAAGAATTCAAAGCAAGAAGAGATTGGACATTAGCACTTGCACGAGCCACATTTAAAACAAAAATTTACTTCTCAGGTAATGTCGGCTGTGGCAGCCCAAAGCGATGGAGTAGCAAAACTTCAACAAGCTCGTACAGCAGCACTAGCAAAAATAGAAGAAGCTCGAAATCGTAATTCTCTACGCAAATTTTATACTTACAAATAGGGAGGGCGAAGAGACTTAAAGAAGCTAAAGGAGAAGCAAATCTGGAAGTCGATGCTTTCAAAGCACAAGAGGAAGCTCATTATCATGCACTTGAGCTTCAGGTATGCTTGAAGACTTTGATCATCTACTGTAGCTAGGTCAACTCACAGTATGGGCCATATGAAGAAGTATGTCGCCAGATGACAGCCCAACAGTTGGATTCAATGCAACGTTCGTTTCAATCAAACAAAGATGCTGCTTTGCAGTTATTGTTGTCTAAAGTTCTAGATGTAAAGCCTGTCGTTCATGTCAACTATGGCTTCAAAGGTCCAGCGTCGCAGTAGGTTTATTACTCCTTAAAAAGAAAATCAAATCTAAACCACTTACAAGCATAATATACTTTGAATTGTGATCACAAATCTAATTATTTAAACTAATTTAATAGATAATAATTAACTTTTGTGTTTTTCTGTAAGCATGGGACAGAAAGGCATGTACGTTTGCTGGTATTCAGTTAAAGAAGTGTTTATTTACTCGTTGTAAGGCAAGCACGATACAGTTAAAATGACATCGCTTCACTGTTTGGTAATCTTTGTTTTACGTCAGGAATTTCAAAATGTTGGTGTGTATTATTTCACTCAAATTCACATTAACATGTTTGATTGCTGATAATTTATTATACTACCTAATTTAACTGACATCAAAAGCAGCCACAAATTTCTCACACTAATTTCTGGACATTACAGAACGAACGCCACTCAGATGAAAAATTGACATCTATTTCTTTGTTTATGCCGATTATTCGCTTGCTGGCGACAGTCATCTATTCAGGTTAATATAAGTATACCCTGAGACTAAGGTGAATCATAAATGCTCTGTGAGCTATTATACCTTATAGTCTCCATGAATTTTATGCACGAACTTCCCAGAAGTATGATATCCTTAGGCAACTATTTAAGAGCAGTATTGTTATGGTTTCTGACTTTTTTTGCATGATTAGCACTGCTCGTAAGCGCTAGAAACAACGTTTTAACGAAGTCCTGCAATCAGCACTCATTGATTAACTTTGGAATATTTATATTTTATCTAAGCTAGATATAAACCTGAATACTTGCCACTAGTAGTTGATTTGATTCATTTCGTATTGTTTCAAGTTCGTGAACTGCGGTTTATTAATGGCGGTTAGCTAGAGCATGGTCACTTGCTGATCAGTGGAATGAAAACCATCTTTATGGTGAGACTGAGCCACGTTAGTAGGTGCAGAATGCCTGGTTGGAGTCCGCGTCGTAATCGTGACCAGTGGTTAGAGACCTTGAATGACATGGCTAGAGATCGTTTGTCTTCTCGATTTCGGGGTTTCATTTTTACTAGTAGTCAGTTTTAACCTCCCAGACTGTGTTGTATCGATAATGCGACTGGGTTGTTCTGACATAACCAGTAACCGAATCCAGTGCTAATCTGATTGTAGGTCTTTTCATATTCCAGGAATTGAGGATTCTTTAGTGTCAATTCCGCTGTTTCAATATTTTGGTTTTAACCCCATCGTAATTCACTTGTTGATATCTATTCTGTTCAGACGAACATTAAGCCCGTCAGATTTTTAAGGGGTTGACCTTCTAGCAGGAGAATCGCTTAATGACCTAGAATATGTCGATGATATAGTTCTATTCGGTGAAGACGCTGACAAAATGCAGTCTTCTGACTACCATAAGCAACAATGCGAGCATGTTCGGGATGCGGTTCTCACCTTCGAAATGCGAAATGTTGCTTCAAGACTGGGTTGCATCGGCACCTGAACTAGTGATAGGGAGTGAAGTAGTCGAGCATGTTGATAACTTCACTTATCTGGGGAGTCTCATCAGCGCTGATAGCCTGGTGACTGAGGAAATCTCAGCGTGGATACAGAAAGCTCGATTTGATCTTGCCAATTTACGTCGTTTATGGCGTAGGCCAGATATCCGTTCGCTAACCAAAGGACGGGTGTACTGCGCAGCTGTTCGCTCCGTTCTCCATGCGAAAAAATGACCGTCAAGTGTAGATGTTCGTAGGTTACTAGTATGCTAGGGGCGGCCAGACCAAAACTTGGAAGAAATCCATGATGTCACTGACAAGTGGACTGAGTCATGTTGGTAGATGTAGGCTACCTGGTTGGGATCCGCGAGACGAAAGTCACCAATGGTTAGAGACTTTGAACGACATGGTTCAAAATCGTTTGCAATGGCGCAAGTGCATCCATTCGTTGTGTTCTCTCAAATCCTAATCTTCTGGATTCGTCAGTACATCTACCTTTGTCTTTCTAACCTTATCACACTGAAATATACTTCTTGAATAATATCTTCAAACCCTAGTCTTCTTCATTACCATTATGACCTCTACTATCCTTATCACTGTGAGATTTGATTTGACATTTGCGTCTCTGCGTTAATGTGGTATGGCAACCTGAACTTATGTACATACGTACGAAGTTCTACGTTGCAACTGACTGACTGAGACGAACTATTCACATTACCTATGGTAAATAATATAACGTTAAAATTAAACTATAATGAGAAGGCTGAGAGTGGTAATGTTGGTGTTATTCTTCAAGGGCCCAATGTATTGACTGGTGTGAATGAATAACAATGACGCGTCACTAAGTAAAGACTGACTTTTCACTACATGCGATAGACTGTTAATTCTTTCTATCAGTAAGTAAAGTAGTTGTAGACTCTTAGTTCACATTGGACAGGTCGCCTGGTGCACTGATTAGCGGGAAAAATAGTAGTACGTATTGTTAATCGTGCTGAATTTAGTTTACTGAACTGTGAATCATGCAAGAAATCTAGTTGATTGCCCCTCTAGTTTTTAGAATCAGTGAATAGAAATCGGCACTGCATTCTACTGATATAACGCGTCTTCGCGAACAGTCTAGTTCAATGGTCCAGTTTTCCAAACATCTTTCAAAATTAGTTGCTCCAGCCCATTTACAACAATTCCCTTCAAATTCTTTTTTATAGTTTATGTGGCCTCTTGAAGTTAGTAGTAAAGCCTTCCAACTCATTGACAAGGAATATCTACTGTACGGTATCTTCCATTCCAACGGCAATAAGCGGAAACTGTGTCATGAAACACGATCGAAGTATTGCTACTGACATTATAAAAGAAAATGCTTAGTTTTATTGCGTTCTTAAGTGGAACGTTACAGAAGCCAAATGATAACACTGTCAACATCATAGTGGTCGTGCTCTCGTCTACAAGTAGGAATTGACGTAAAATTTCCAATATCAATCAAATACTAGGAATTCCAACCTATTACCGATAGCATACTATTTTATTTTCGATTGTAAAGTAATTGAAAGCTTATGATATAATAAACTGATACATAATTCAACAGAAATGCCTTTTCTTGCATCCTTTAATGATAAAAATCGGGATTTAAGAACTCAAAAACCCTGATTAAGTTTATCCTAGTAACACACATCAAACGTGTTGAGTAAGCCCAATTAAAATAATGGGCATACCTATAATAAATGTCAAATAATGCATTGCTACCCTATAAAAAAAGTATCTTGTATTATAGTTTGCGTTTCAGAATGAGAATTTAAAAAAGGTTTGCGTGATAATCAAAGCAGTCAATTATAAAGTCTAGTTTAAATAGACCACACAAAATCCATCTTCCATAAACTGTGGTGATGGGCATTTCCAGGAAATATGGCATAACGCCAATGATAATTTCCCATGAAAAGATACATTACCAAGAAATAGGGCGCGCTGAATACAAACACTGATGTCATGAGTCAGTCACTTACAACGTAGAACTTCATACATGAATACATAAGTTCAAGTTGTCATACCGAATTAACACGGAGACGCAATTGTCAATTCAAATCCCATAGTGGTAGAGATAGTAGAAGTATGAGCGGTAATGGAGAAGATCAGAGTTAGTACATATGATTCGAGAAGTTTAATTCAGTGAGATAACTTTAGAAAGAGAAAGACAAAGATGATGAGGAGGAATTCTGGAGGTTAGGATTTCAGCGGAAACAAACAATGGATGCATCTGCGCCATTGCAAACGATTTTGAGCCATGTCGTTCAAGGTCTCTAACCATCGATGACTTTCGTCTCGTGGACTCCAACCAAGTAGTTCACACCTACTAACATGACTTAGTTGACCTATCAATGACTTCATGGATGTGTGCCATGTTCTTGTTTGGCCTAACCCTAGCTTTCTTCCAACATACTCCTACACCATGAGTACCGGACAACATGACCTATCGTCTCATGCAATGTCTTGTCAAAAAACATAGACAAGTCAGTCAGTAAGTTGCAACGTAGAACTTCGTACGTTTGTACATAAGTCCATGTTGCCATACCACATTAGCACAGAGACGCACATGTCAAATCAAATCTCATAGTGATAAAGAAAGTAGAGGTATTAATGGTAATGAAGAAGACTATGGATCGAAGATATTATCCAAGTATAATTCAGTGAGATAAGGTTAGAAAGACAAAGGTAGAGGTGCTGACGAATCCAGAAGATTAGGATTAGAGAGAGCACAACGAATGGATGCACTTGCGCCATTGCAATGGCGCAACGAGGAATGCTTCGAAGACACCTATGACCGAAAACCAGTAACCTACGAACATCTTCTACTCTTAGCGGCCATGTTTCACAGCCATAAAGGAAGACGGAGCGAACTACTGCGCAGTACACTAGTCCTTTAGTCAGCAAACTAATATCTCGCCTACGCCATAAGTGACGCAGGTTAGCAAAAGCTAATCGAGCCTTCTGTATCCGAGCTGAGATTTCGTCAATCACCAGGCCATCGGCAATGATGAGACTCCCAAGATAAGTGAGGCGGTCTACACGTTCGACTACTTCACTCCTTATCACTAATTCAGGTGCCGATGCAACCCAATCTTAAAGCAACATTTTGCATTTGGGTATTAATGGTAATGAAGAAGACTTAGGGTTTGAAAGATATTTATATTCAAGAAGTATAATTCAATGAGGGATAAGGTTAGAAATAAATAAAAAATCGCATCTTAAAAATTGCTAATAATATACAGAAAACACACTAGACATCTTGATGTGTAGGCCGTGCAAATTGAAAAAAATAAAAGTTATACCATCAAGAATAGGATACATCCAATGATTTATTATTATTATTATTATTACCACTACTATACATTTCAAATGTTGACGCATGCATTGCATAAGATTTGATAATATCTGCTTTTGATAAATTTCTAATCATCACACCATCATCATCAACATTATCTAAATCACTATCGTTGTAACATTCCACCGAGTGATCTTCTTCTGTACAAGAACTATTATTATGTTCAACAAGAGAATTAGTGGCATTGATTGTTGATCGTTGATCATCACATCGATTTGAACGTTCATAAAATAACAAGTATGCTGGACTTGATTCGATTTGTTTAAATGGTACACGTATTACATGTGCATCTGATGTCAATATCCATGATGATGTATAAGCTGATTCAGATGTAATTGATATTCCTTGAAAATAATTTGAAATATATTGATGTAAACTTGATAGTATACGAATTAAACAATGTTTTTTTGATTGTTGTATATGTCGCTTAGGTGTGCGCCATTTACGATAGGTGATATAATGTCCACATTGAAGAAATGCTCCTTCATGTACAATCACTGAACGAAGTATATATGGTTTTTGATAACTGTAATATATTAAATCAAAATTTGAAAATAGTTAGGAGGAAAATACCGATAATTAGCCACAGAAAAAAAAAACCCCGACGGTCAATCAGTCAGCTACAATGTAGAACTTGTTACATACGTACTACATCAGTTAAAGTTGTCACAGTACAGAGATGTAATTGTCAAAACTCGAAGTACCAAAGTATTGATCTTATGAGTTAGTTGAAAAGATGAGTCAATACAACTTACGCTCATCTGATAATTTTTTCAAACTGTACGAAGAAATAAAAGCTTACTCAACTATAAAATAAATGACGATATACATAATTTCTTGACTATGGTGGTGTTTTGTTCTCTGAGCTGGTTGTTTTGGTTGTGAAGCTTTCATTGTTCTTCTGAACAACATCATCAGCACAAACTTCAGATAGAAGTGAAGCATTCGAATTTCTCCACGTTTGACCTGTAGCTTGTTCTGCTAACCTCGATCTTGATTGGTTGCTGTTGTCTTTTGACCTGTCGTTGTTTGCAACTTTGTTTTGATTGCACCCTCCTTTTGATCTGTTTCTTGATCCTATGATTTTTCTGACTGGTTGATAGACTGAGTCAATGTCGATGTGTTTGTTGATTGCTGATTGGCCTCAGTGCCAAGCTTCTAAAAATTCTCTAGTGTTCTTTGTCCTCCCTCTACCCGATATTTCCACATTGTTCCAATCGAATGTGTGTCCATAATTGTCGGTATGTATTGATATATGAGTGAAGAATTGTCGTGGCGTTTGACTGCTAATTGGTGTTCACGTAAACGGAGCTGAAGAGGCCATCCACTTAGTTCTATGTAGTGTTTTTCACAGTTTGAGCAATTTATTTTGTAGATGGTATTTGGTTTTTCTTCCTTTGTCATTTTGTCCTTTGGTCTACATAAGATTGATTGAAGTGATTCTGTTGGTTTGTGTGCCACACCTATTCCAAATGGTTTCAGTAGTCGAGCTGTATGCTCCGATATGTCTTTGATGTGTGGTAGGATGATGCGTTTATTTGTTTCTGTGCTTGATTTCGCTTCTGATGATGGTTTCGGTTGATGTTTTTTGAACAAAAGTTGCGTGGATAGCCGTTCTTTTGGAAGATAGTCATCAGGTGTTTTTCCTCGTTTTTTTTAATGCTTCGTATGTGCTGCAGTGTGTCTTCGCTCTCTTGAACAAAGTTTGTATGCAGTTGATCTTTTGGGTTCTTGGGTTGTTGCTGTCGTAGTTGAGAATTACGTCTGTGTGAGTTGGCTTCCGAAATACTTGAGTTTCCAGTTTTCTTGAGTTAGTCCTGGTGATTAGTACATCTAGGAATGATAGGCTGTTGTTTGATTCCTTTTCCATCGTGAATTTGATGTCATCGAAGACGTTGTTGATCTGATTGTAGATGTTCTCCAGCTCATTTCTTTTGATAATAACGAATGTGTCGTCTACACAGCGAACCCACATTTTTGGCTTGATCACTGGCAGAATCGACGCTTCACTTCAATCTGAAGTTTGTGCTGATGATGTTGTTCAGAAGAACAATGAAAGCTCCACAACCAAAACAACCAGCTCAGAGAACAAAACACCACCACAATCATCCACCTGAGCTACAAGTTTTCTTCACCATCTCATAATTTCTTGACTAGTTTAGTTTCGTGTGTTGTTACGAGTATGAGGACGGATGTCACTCTTCGGCTGCCCATACCGTATAAGGAACCTGAAAAAGAAGTTAGATTAATGTTTGGAGCTTGACCGCAGACCCCAATTGCTTGAGGCCTACCACGCACGGCCATTTTAATGAGAAGTTTCTTGAAGTGTTATCTCCGCTTTTCAAAGGGCCCCACCGTCGAAGACTGAAATCCGTGAGGTATGATATTTTTACGGTCAACTTTTTCTAACCCCTTCCTTTTTTTGAGAAGGGAGCATCGCTACAGATATCGGTTTTCTGAGGGAAACACCTTACTGCTACCACACCTCTCTACAGTCAGTAGTACGGCTACGCGCTCAGACCTTAAGTTGCTGTTTTTAGTCATACCGTCGTCCAACCGACCTGCCTGGCATGGCAGAACCCACAAGAACATGTTCCAACCAATATAGCTCGGTTGGGTGATCAAGATAGGCATGCCCGATGACCACCATGTCAAGGTAGCAGCTACGGTCAGGTCATAGAGAATAACATGTCTCTTTTCTTTGTTAATATTGGAAAACTTGAACGATGGCTAGGTCTTACCTAATCTTGTATATCTGGCTATCATTAATGGTTTCTAAAACTTAATCATGAATACTGCTATAAATGCTTCTTAGATAAACGAAACTAGTTTCCCAAAAATACTTGCAACAAGTGAATTCATTAAATTACTTAACTCGTTTTTACGCTTGATCTGCTAGGTAAGAATGACAGATCAATAGATGAAGTATTGAAACTTCATCAATTGAGGTGGTTGGGACATGTGTTGCGTATGCCTAACCACCGACTGCCTCGTCGAGCTTTGTTATGTAGTGTAGGAATAGGTTGGAGGAAAGCTAGGGGCGGCCAGACCAAAACATGGCAGAAATCCATGAAGTCATTGACAAGTGGACTTAGCCATGTCGGTAATTGTCGACTACCTGGTTGGGGTCCGCGAGATGATAATAATCGATGGTTAGAAACCCTGAGTGACATGGCTCAAAATCGTTCGCAATGGCGCAGGTGCATTTATTCTTTGTGTTCTCTCAAATACTAATCTTCTGGATTCTTCAACACCTCTAGTTTTGACTTCCTAAACTTATCTCACTGAATCATACTTCTTGAATAATATCTTCTAATCCTAACCTCTCTGATTACTCCTAATACCTTAACTACCTCTACTACTATTGGATTTAAATTGACAATTGCATCTTTGTGTGCTAATGTGGTATGGCAACATGGACTGATGTACTTACATACGACGCTTGATAACCTTTATCGAAAAAAAACAAGATAACACTAACCCATGAAAATACTTCGTGCAGTAGAAAATTCATACTAATTATTTTTGTTGTCTAAGCATTCCAATCGATTTAGGAAATATTTTTATCCCACATAAATTAGGTTTTATCTTTCTTTTTTTAAAGTCTATTTCACTGAATTATACTTGTTAAATAATATTTTCGAATCCTAATCTCTTCAATTACTCCCAATACTTCTACTACCTCAACTACTAAGCGATTCGAATCGACAGTTGCTTCTCAGTGTGCTAATGTGGTATGGCAACTTGATTGCTGATGTACGTACATGCCAGGTTCTACGTTGTAACTTACTGACTAACTGGCAGAAAGTTAATGCAACTTACCTTAGTATAAGAAAAACATAATGTAACTGAGTTGCACTACAAACTATACCGTTTTCACTGTACCAAGCTTGTTTTTGTCCAGATAAATAATCAATAACTTTATGAGATGATTTTCACAAGGTTATTACCAACTACATACATATCTGGGCAGTATCATTGAACAAGCAAGGTGGATTTGATGCAGATGTGAAGGCGCGTATCGGTAAAGCAAGGGTTGTATGTCTACAACTGAACAACATTTGCAACTCAAAACAACTGTCACCAAAGTCAGAATTTTCAATACAAATGTCAAGACAGTTGCACTGTAAGGGACGGAAACTTGGAGAACTACGAAAGCCAACATCCAGAAGATACAAGTATTTATTAACAGTTGTCTAAGCAAAATACTTTGGATCCGTTGGCCAGATACTGTCAGTAACAACTTACTGTGGGAGGGAACAAATCAGAATACAGGTATTGAAGAAATCAGGAAGCACTGGAAGTGGATAGGACACATTGTGGGAAACACCCAACTACGTCACAAGACAAGCCCTCAATTGAAATCCTCAAGGCCAAAGGATAAAAAGGAGACTAAAGAATACTTTACGTCGAGAAATGGAGAGAGACATGAGAAGAATGAACTACAATTGGAGGGAACTGGAAAAGGAAGCCTAGGACAGAGTAGGATGAAGAATACTGGTCGGCGGAGGGGGTAACAGGCGTAAGTAAGTAATTACCAACTTCATTATAGTAAATTAAGTGGACCAAATTGTATTTTGTCACTCCGCAATTGACCAATCCTATCTCTCAAATAATGAATTATAATCAGTCAGATGCAACGTAGAATTTCGTACGTAAGTACAACAGTTCATGTTACACAGAGACGCGAACGTCGAATCAAATCTCATAATGATAAAGATAGTAGAGGTATTAATGAAGAAGGCTTAGGGTTTGAAGATACTATTCAAGAAGTATAATTCAGTGTGATAAGGTTAGAAAGACAAAGGTAGAGATGCTGACGAATCCAGAAGATTAGGATTTGAGAGAGCACGTGACTTCCGTCTCGTGGACCCCAACCAGGTAGCCTACATCTACCAACATGACTAAGTCCACTCGTCAGTGACTTCATGGATTTATGCCATGTTTTGGTCTGGCCGCCCCTAGCATTCTTCCAACCTAATCCTACACCACAAAACATAACTGGTTGAGTCAGTCGGTGGTTTGGCATTCGTAAGACATGTCCCAAACACCTCAACTGATGAAGTTTCACCACTTCATCGATTGATCTGCCATCCTTACTTACTTACTTTCGCCTGTTACCCCCAATGGAGCATAGGCCGCCCACCAGTTTTCTCCAACCAACTCTGTCCTGGGCTTCCCTCTGCAGTTCTGTCCAATGTTTGTTCATTCCTCTCATATCTTTCTCTATTTCAAGGCGTAGTGTGTTCCTTGGCCTTCCTCTTTTCCTTTTGCCTTGAGGGTTCCATGTGAGGGCTTGTCTAGTGACGCAGTTGGGTGCTTTTCGTAGTGTATGTCCTATCCACTTCCACCGCTTCTTCCTGATTTCCTCCTCCATTGGAATCTGACTTGTTCTCTCCCACAGTTCGTTGTTGCTGATGGTGTCTGGCCAACGAATACGAAGTATTTGCGTAGACAACTGTTAATAAACACTTGTATCTTCTGGATGATGGCTTTGGTAGTTCTCCATGTTTCCGCTCCATACAGTAGAACTGTCTTAACATTTGTATTGAAAATCCTGATTTTGGTTTTGTTTGAAAGTTGTTTGGAGTTCCAGATATTTTTCAACTGTAGAAATGCAGCCCTCGCTTTGCCAATCCGCGCCCTCACATCTGCATCCGATCCACCTTTCTCGTCGATGATGCTGCCCAGATATGTAAAGGTGTTAACGTCCTCCAAGGTATCTCCATCAAGCGTGATTCGGTTGGTGCATGTTGTGTTGCATCGGAGAATTTTGCTTTTTCCTTTATGTATGTTGAGACCTACTGCTGCTACACTGGTCGTCTTCTCTTGCATTTGTTGTTGTGTGTGCGATAGAAGAGTCAGACCATCCTGCGAAGTCCAGATCGTCCAGCTGCGTCCTAACTGTCCAGTTGATACCGTGCTTCCCTCCAGATGTTGACGTCTTCATAATCCAGTCGATGACCAGGAGAAAGAGAAAGGGTGAGAGTAAGCAACCTTGCCTGACACCGGTCTTCACCTCAAAAGAGTCTGTCAGCTGACCTCCGTGTACGATTTTGCAGTTGAATCCATCATAAGAATTCCGTATGATGTTGACTATTTTCTCAGGCACACCGTAGTGTCGAAGAAGCCTCCACAGTGTTTTCCTATCCACGCTATCGAATGCTTTCTCGTAGTCGATGAAGTTGATGTAGAGTGGTGAGTTCCATTCAATTGATTGTTCCACAATGATCCTTAATGTAGCAATTTGGTCAGTACATGATCGATCCTTACGAAATCCGGCCTGTTGATCTCGAAGTTGGGCGTCTACGAAGTCCTTCATTCTGTTTAGCAATACTCTGTTGAAGACTTTGCCTGGTATTGAAAGAAGAGTGATGCCTCTGTAGTTTTCACACTTGCTGAGATCGCCTTTCTTTGGTATTTTGATGAGGTATCCTTCTTTCCAATCTGATGATACTTGTTCCTCATCCCAAATCTTCTTGAAGAGAATGTGAAATATTTTCGCAGTTGCTTCCACATCTGCTTTCATTGCCTCTGCTGGAATGTTGTCTGGTCCTGCTGCTTTGCCGCTCTTGATTTGTCTGATGGCTATACTGATCTCCTCGATCGTGGGTGCGCCAATATTAATTGGGAGGTCCGTGGATGCTGCTTCGATGTTGGGTGAGTTCAGTGGAGCTGGTCGATTCAATAGTTCCATAAAGTGCTCCACCCACCTATTTCGCTGTTCGTCAGTGTTGCTGATTATTTTCCCTTCCTTGCTTTTCACTGGTCGTTCTGGTTTACGATAGTTTCCGGCGAGCTTCTTTGTAGTTTCGTACAATTGTCTCAAGTTTCCTTCTCTTGCAGCCTTTTCCGCCGTCATTGCTAGATCTTCCACATATTTTCGTTTGTCAGCTCTGATGCTCTTCTTCACTTCCCTGTTTGCTTCTGTATACTCGGCTTGCGCCTTAACTTTCTCTGCTCTTGTTCGGCAGACATTGATAGCTGCCTTCTTGTTCCTCCTTTCTTCAATTTTTTCAAGAGTACCAACAGAGATCCATTCCTTGTGATGGTGCTTCTTGAGACCAAGGACCTCCTGATATGTTGAAGTGATTGCCTCCTTAATCCCTTTCCAATTGTTCTCCAATGTTGCTTCCTCTCCATTGAGTAGATCCTGAAAGGCCTGGAACCTATTGGTGAGGGCTATCTTGAATTCATTGAGTTTCACAGTATCCCGAAGAAAGGCCGTATTAAACTTCTGTGATGTTGTCTGCCCCGTTGTCCAGTGCTTCTTTAATTTCAGTTTCATTTTGGCGACCAGCAAATGGTGATCTGAAGCTATATCAGCTCCTCTCTTGGTTCTCACATCCTCCATGGTCCTTCTGAACTTTTTGTTGATACAGATATGGTCAATTTGGTTTTGAGTAGTGTGATCCGGTGAAATCCATGTGGCTTTGTGAATGCGTTTGTGCGGGAATATTGTGCCACCGATGACCAGTTTGTTGAAGGCACATAGGTTTGCAAATCTCTCACCGTTTTCGTTCCTTTCTCCCAGTCCATGTCGTCCCATGATGTCTTCATATCCAGTGTTGTCCATTCCAACCTTGGCATTCAGGTCTCCCATAAGAATCGTCAAATCCTTTGGTGAACATTTCTCGACGATTGACTGCAGCCTTTCGTAGAATTGATCTTTAACGTCGTCATTGTAGTCATTGGTAGGTGCATAACATTGGATGACGTTCATTGTAATGTCCTCTTTCTTTGTTTTGAAGGATGCTTTAATGATCCTCGGCCCATGAGATTCCCATCCTATCAGTGCCTTTTGTGCATGTTTGGACAGCATCAGTGCAACTCCTTGTGTATGTGAAGCGTTTTCCTCTTCATGACCAGAGTATAACAGCAGTTCCCCTGAGGCAAGTCTCAGTTGTCCTACCTGTGTCCAGTGTGTTTCACTGATCCCGAGCACCTCGAGGTTGTATCTTTTCATTTCTGCCGCAACTTGAAATAGTCTTCCAGTCTCCCACAATGTACGAACGTTCCATGTACCTAAAAAAATGGTTGCTCTGGTTGTCAGAAGAGGCATCGGCCCCGTGACTTCCGAGGGAACTCGGCTTTCATCATGGGACGTCATAATTCTTCTTCCAACTCCCAGGGCAGAGTTAAAATGGTTTGAATTATTTTTTCTGGTTAGCGTTTTTTTGGCAAGTGAGATTTCAACGGAATGGGGCCGCCAACCCCATGTCCAACCCTCCTCCTTTATCCGGGCTTGGGACCGGCAGTAGCCCCTAAGGTTCTACTGATGAAGTTTCACCACTTCATCGATTGATCTGCCATCCTTAACTAGTACTCATTTCCTAACGACAGCATTGCTTACTCGGTTGTCCCACGAAATGAGAGCAAAGCTTCTAAGACATCTATGATCGAATACTAGTAACCTACGAACATCTACTCTTAACGGCCATGTTTCGCATCCATATAGAAGGAAGGAGCGAACTGCTGCGCAGTACACTCGTCCTTTGGTTAGCGAACGGATATCTCGTCTACGCCATAAACGTCGTAAATTGGTAAAAGCAATTCGACCTTTCTGTATCCACGCTGAGATTTCGTCAATCACCAGACCATCAGCACTGATCAGACTCCCCAGATAAGTGAAGCGATCAACACGTTCGACTACTTCACTCCCTATCACTAGTTCAGGTGCCGATGCGACCCAATCTTGAAGCAAGATTTTGCATTTCGAGGGTGAGAACCGCATCCCGAATATGCTTATATTGTCTCTTAGGGTACTTGAACAACACACAAACCAACTACTAATAATACTTTGCATTGTATCTGTACACAAAATGAAAATTCATTCAAACTAAATGATGACAATAGTGCTAATAAGTTGTTGTCAATCAAATAGAAAAACTATATAATCTATTAGGAAAAATAAAGAATACTTACTTTTTTTCAAATAATTTCAATTTATCAGAAGGTGAACATTCACAATTCTCATTATCACCATATGGATTAACAGTTTCAGATAAAGTTGGCTGATTGTTTGAAACTCGACATGATAATAATAAATAAGGTGCCATATTTAAATATTCCGGAATATGTACATGTTCAGAACGTTTCATAGCAATTTGAGTAGTTGAAGCAATTAGATCTGGACGATTGAATTGACGAATATGATTCAATTCCATGGATGAACAACTACTGCCTCCACCTGCACCGACGCCGCCGCCCCCGCCTATATTTAACCAATCACTTCGTTGAATGTATAAAACTAAATATTTCGGTGTATGCATTATCCATTGTTCACGTTGACGATGATTATTACTTGATGAAGATTTTGATGTTGACATTGTTGACTGGTGACATTTAGGACATTTCATATCAGGCATATATTCAATAATCGCCGATTGAGCATTAAGACATTCAATAAGATCTATGACTTTTTTAGATGTTTTTACATGTGATTGTTGTAATCCTTTCATCATGTGTATATTAATAAGATTTGGATTTTCTGGTGAATTATGAAAAGCATAGAATTGAATAACGAGATTAGTATAAAAGTTATATATATATATGATACGTTTGTAAAGTCAGTCAGTTACAAAAAATGGCTTCGTACATGAATACATCAGTTCAAGTTGCTATAGTGCATAAGCACAGAGATGCTACTGTCAGTTCAAATCCCATAGTGGTAGCGATAGTAGAAGTATCAGCAGTAATGGAGAAGATTAGGGTTGGAAGATATGATTGGAGAAGTATAGTTCATAGAGATAACTTTAGAAAGAGAGAGATTATGAGGAACTCTGAAGGCTAGGATTTGAGAGAACACGAGTGGATGCACTTGAGCCACTGCAAACGATTTTGAGCCATTTAATTCAGGGTTTCTAACCATCAATAACTATCACCTTGTGGACCCCAACCAGGTAGCCCACATCTACCAACATGACTCAGTCCACTTGTTAGTGATTTCACGAATTTCTGCCATGTTTTGGTTTGGCCTGACCCTAGCTTTCGTGCAACTTATTCCTACACCGCAAAACATAGCTCGTCGATGCAATCGGTGGTTGGGAATACGTAAGACTTTGTCAATCATTCGGCTCATTCATTCATGTGTGTGCATACTTATCTCGCTTGTTACATGTCTGTCTTATTTTTGTCTGATTATAAATTCTTAGTCATGCTTTATCTCTTAGAGTTGGCTCACTAGCCTTCTCCTCTTTGTTTCATCCATTCATTCGCTTGCTTGATTTCAGGTGTTCGCATGACGATTTTATCTTTGAGTGCTTGTAGTCTACTGATATAATTGTAGTGTGCCAAAATAAACGTATTCAACACTTCAAGTTAACCTTCTGATCAATAAACCGTCAGATGACATTTAGTAACCATTGTCTAGACGAGCTAATTACGAAGCCTAAGAATAGGTTGGATACGAACCGTCATGAAACCAGTGATACCTTGCACACCACAAAGCTTCACTACTTCATCTATTGATCTGCCATTGCCACCTAGTACTCGTTTCCTAACGACAGCATCGCTTACTGATGATGATCATTCACATTAATAAGACAATTTTTTCAGTAAATTGTTCACGCACAAGACCGAAGGTCCCGGGTTCGAATCTTACGAGGTGCATGAGTCGTGGATGCTCACTACCACTGGTGAGTAGTCCTATACACCAGGACGAAACGGCCGTCTTTCATTGCTTCCCAGTTTCTAATGATGTAGTCTAACATTGATCAATTTATAAAGCATAAAATAAACAATGACAGAATAACTTGCGAGAATCGAACCCAAGATATTCGGTCTTATGCGTGAACACCTAATCTCTAGGCCACTAAGCCGGCATTCAACGGTGTTGATGTCTAACTTCGATCAATCTACGGTCTTGTGTAACCTCACCCACTATTCTCGGTGAACACTGTTTCACACTTGAACAGGGTTGAACTCAATGACACTCGGTGAAACTTCCTTACAGAGCTAGTCACTAGTGAGCACATGATAAAATTCTCACTATGGCGTTGTGTAGATTGTTGAGTTTCATTAAAATCATGAATCGACCACTGCAAAGCGACCATTTAAAACCTGGAAGCACTGAAAGTAGGGATTTAAAAGTTAAGCGTTCATTACCGAAATCGAAGTTCTCGGGCTCGATTCATGCAGTGAGCGTGAGTCGTGGATGTGCGTGCACTGTTGAAGACGGTTTCCAAGTTTCTAATGGTGTGGTCTAACATTGATCGATGCATGATTTCAAAGGAAACTGAACAACTTCCACAACCCCGTATAGTGAAAATAAGATTTATACCAACATTACAAAAGAATAACCTCAACCATGATACTAAACTAAAATGTACATTTTGTTGATAACAAAATTACTCATAAATTATGTAACCAATGAAAAATACAAATTCATTTTGGTGTGTAGTTTAGAATTAAACTTGCATGAATGAACAAATGTCGATAAAATCATACACACACAGAAAAAAATCAATACGAACGAAAAACTCTAAACTAATGAAATAAAGAATGTTAGAAAACAAAAAAGTACATATTATATTTAAAACACTATTGAATGGACACGATATTCTTGTCAACATCGCCATCTTTATATGTGCAATAACTTTCAGATTTGAATCAATAACTAACTAGTCATAAAATATGAAAAACAAAACAGGAACTATCACTTAGTCAGTTAGTTGCAACTTGGAACTTTGTACGTACGTACGTATGTACGTATATGAGTTCAAGCTGCCATACCACATTAGCACATGGAGATAGATGCACTTGTCAATTCAGATCCTACAGTGATAGAGATAGTAGAAGTATTAGCAGTAATCAAAGAGATTTGGGTTCGAAGATAGAATTAAAGGAGTGTAATTTAGTGAACTTAATTTGAGAACAGACAGATGAGGGTCATGAGGACAAACAATCGATGCATCTGCAGCATCGCAAACTAATTTGAGCATCTCGCAAACCTCAACCTGGGTAGTCTACACTTACGAATATGGCTCCGTCCACTTATCAGTGACTTCATGGATTTGTTCAGTGTTATGGTTTGGCCGCTCTTAGCTTCCTTCTAACCTACTCCTACACAACAAAACAGGAATTATATTGTTTCCTTACATATTTCAATAACTACAATTTACTTTCAAATCATGAATTGATCCTATGTTAGACTACTATCAGAAATCTGAAAGCATTGGACGGCTATTTCATTCCTAGTACGGGACTCATCTATTGGTATAAGGTCTACACCCCTGAAAAATCAGACGAAATTAATGTTATCTCTAAAAGCATGTTCGTAACAAAGGTAAACATGGATGGAGAGAGGGGACAGTCCTGACGGACATCGCTTGAAGTGAAGAATTCCGATGACAGTTCGCCATAAGATCTAACTCAACCAGTAGTGTTCGAGTAAAGAGATTTCATAAGTTTAATGTAATTCTTTGGTACATCTTTTATTGACAGACACTGTTACAGAAACTCACGATCAGCAGAGTCGAATACCGCTTTAAAGTCGAGAAATACTACTATAGTTGGACGTCCGAACGTATGCCTGCGTTTTAGGACCTGATGTAGTGTGAATATCTGGTCTATTCATCCATGCCCAGGTTGAAAACCAGCCTGATATTCTATAGTCTCCTCTTCACGAGCTTTAGTAAGCGTTAGAGTATTATCGTTCGTATATCCTTGGAAAATCGAGTAAGTGATGATGGGGTTAGGAAAACGGTACTAGGTAAGGATCGCAGATCGATAGGTGAAGTTTTGAACATTCATCAGTTGAGGTGGTTGGGACATGTGTTACGAATACCAAACCTGCAACTGCCTCAACGAGCGATATTGTCTGGTGTTGGGGTAGGCTAGAAGAGAGCTAGGGGCGGCCAAACCAAAATATGGCACAAATCCACGAAGTCACTGACAAGTGGACTGAGTCATATTAGTAAGTATAGACTACCTGACTGACATTGCTCAAAATCGTTTGCAATGGCACAGGTGCAATCATTCTTTGTGTTCTCTCAAACTCTAATCTTCTGAATTCTTCATCACTCCATCTTTTTCTTTCTAAAGTTATCTCTATGAACTATACTTCATAGTTCATGAACTATACTTTCCCTAATCCTCTCCATTACTGCTAATACTCCTACTATCTCTACTACGGGATTTGGATTGACAGTTGCCTCTCTGTGCTAATGCGATACGGCAAAAACCAACCGATCCTTTTGTATCCATGCTGAGATTTCGTCATTCACCAGGTCATTAGCACTGATGAGACTCCGAAGATAAGTGAAGCGGTTCACACGCTCAACTACTTCACTACCTATCACTAGTTCATGTGCTGATGCAAGTCAATCCTGAAGCAACATTTTACATTTGAATAGGGAAAACCGCATTACGAACTGGCATAAGTAGGTACATTCTACATAAGAGAGAGAGACAGAGCTAATGATACTGTCTCACTTTTGCAAACTGAACTAAATGAAACGTGTGGTTCGAATTAGGGACTTATTGATTGAAAATCGAACACATTGAAATTATGGAAAATTGTCAAAGTAGTTAGTTTACAAAATGAATAATTCACTTACTTAAAAATATAGTTAAACAAGATTCCGGTTGTATGACCACTTTACTATGATAATTACAATAATTACAAGTTACTTGACTAGCCATTAAAATTTGTTCAAACATATGTGTAGGAAATGTATCGCATAAAATTGTCCGACACTTTATACTTTCCATGGCAGAACAATAAGATTGGCAGATAACTATCTTTGAAAAACAAAAAATATCCCATAAAAAGTAAAAGATTTGTAGTTCAAGTGGAGGATTGTGGTAGAGTTTAAGTTCGCTGAGCTGGATGTGTTTTTTTTTAGTTGTGGGGCTTTCATTGTTCTTCTTCTGAACAGCAAACATCATCAGCAGCATAAATTACAGGTCAAGAAGTGAAGTATTCGAATTTCTCCATGTATGACTGTAGTGAACGAGAACACAGGTGAGGGCAACCGAATTGTATTTAACGAAAATTATAGAGTTACTCAGTAAAATCGGAAAACCATATCGTAACCGTTCGTTAATTTGCAAAATATCAGTTCATCATCATATCGAACTGGACTGTTCCTGTTGCAAACAACATCAATCCATTGTCACTCACTATTCATGCGTTTCATACAAATCCCATTGTGTGTTCCCACTCTTCTTCCTTTCTTGATTTCCCCCCCCCATCTTCTGCTGCCAGACATTACGTTGACTGACACTCACGTCATATATACTACTTATAAGTAGCTCACACCACATGACCTGTAGCTTGTTTGATGAATACTTCATTTATCTGTTTGAAGTTTGTGCGGATGATGTTTATTGTTCAGAAGAAGAACAATGAAGTTTCCACAACCAAAATATTCAGCTCAGACGCTGAAACTCCATCACAAAGTAAGATAATTAACAAGATTTGTGAAATTACGACAAAATTAAATAAGTAAAACTTGATATTGCGTTTTTTATTGAAATCATTCCCGCGTTAGCGAAGGTCGTGACTGCACACTGCGGATTAGTTCCATACTATGACGAAACCGTCTTCCGGTGCTTTCAGGTCTCTTCTAATAGAGTAGTAGTCTAACAACAATCGATTCATGATTTCAATAAATTTATGAATTGAAGTTAAAAATTAGCAATGACATTTTTGTTTTCTAGTTAAAAATGCAACAGCACTTAAATTGATAAGTTCAAAAAAAGATTTCTAACTACATTGGAACTATCAATTAGGTTTCTTATCAACAACAAAAAGATTATTTACTCATGTTAGGATATTCCCTGGCCAAAGTCAGGAGAAGCCTGGTCGCAAGTGCACATTGACTTCGTCGGACCCCCTAGATGACACCACATATCTGATACTGGTTGACTCTTTCTCCAAATGGTCGGAGATATTGACGATTGTGCCACGTTGTACAACTTGAACCATCAAACTTCTTAATCAGATCTTCATTCAGCATGGTTTTCCAGAAAAAAATAGTAACAGACAATGGTTTGCAGTTCACATCCAGCTAATTCCAAGAATTATGCCTACAAAAGTCGATTAACCATGTCCGTTTTCAGTCATATCATCAGCAATTTAATGGACAAGCTGAAAGGTTCGTTAGCACATTTAAACGAGCCATACTTAAAGCACGAGGGAAGGGAACCAGATATGATATCATAGAACGATTTCTGTTTGTGTACCTGTTAGGATATTCACCAAATATCCTAAGAATACTATTTTTAGAAGTACAATCCCATTGGTCGAATTCTATTGGCCGAAATTATGATCGTTCTTACCGTCAGGGTCAAAAACTTCAATGTTACCTTTTATTGGTCATCTGAACTGTCAATGTCATTCAAATGTTCTTTTCTATTGGTCGTCTTAAACTGTCAATGTCACAGACGTTGATGCTTTTTCTTATTCGACCTTAGTGTATAAGTACGCACTAACTGAAAGACTTAATAATTCCGTTTCCCCTGCCTACCTCTTCTTCTGTATTCGACCCAATAAACAACTTCCTTCCACGGTGTTGCGTTCTGATATCTAGGAGATTTGGAAATAGCATTTTGGGTCGTATTGGGATATTTGAATTGGACGCCGTTACGACTGAAGAGCTATACGTAGCAGCGTTACAACAGTACCGGACGACCCCACATGACTTACTATCAAACTTCTAATCCGCTGCTGAGATGCCACAGTTCATAGTGAAATGACACCCAAGGGCTTGGCCCAGCTAAGCCCTCATATCCAGACTACTTGGATTCCTCACGAAGTTGGTGCAAAAGCATATGCGCGGGACTATAGACACGGATGTGATAGAAGGTGAAGTCACAAACAAATATAGGGACGTCATGTATGATGTCAGGGTGAAACAAGATATCTGGACCAGGCACCATAATCAACTAAAGCCTACGGAAGCTAAAGGAAACGGTGAAATTACGAAACGCCTCTCACTCGATTTGCTGTTGGATATTTTTCAACTTCCACCAATACTTCCAACAGAGACTACTGAGTCATATACTTAAGCAGAACATCCTTTAACTTCAGGGTTGTTTCCTCGAAGGTCGTCAAAACGTAAACCAAGTCAACCAAAGAAACTTCAAATAAACACTCAGTTGTGTCGCTAATAATTGTTCCTAAGGGATGTGTAGTTAAGGTCGTCACTTGTTTTGCTTGAAACTATTACGGGCTCACCTTATTTGATAAACGCGAACGAGACAATCAACCAGTGTCCAGGTAGACTACTCTAATCCGTTGACCCAGGGGTAGTAACGAAAAGTCTTGATAGAGCGTAGAAAGTATATTCTACAAACACCCAGCAAGCACAATGCATTCAAACACACAAATCTTGTTCATTTATACATCATAGAAACTTCCTTGGGAGGGTCACAAAAACAGCACACTAAAATAACACAGTAACCAATCACAGCCAAGGCTTTCCCTGGCGGGAAATGTGACCTCAAAGTCAATTGATCAGCCCATGAATAAAATCCAAAATTAATACATTTATCGAGCGAGTTCTGGGGATCTAACATCCCCAACAGATGTTAGGATATAAAAATATCCTAAAAATTATTCTTTTAAGTCTAATCCGATCATTAAACGTAAAATCGTATGTTTTCACACTGTTCACATGTTTTCAGACTTTTCACATACTTCACATTTCGTTTACTATTCGTCAATATTTACGATCGTCCTAACTGTATAAAAATATGCATTGTCTGTAAAATCCTAGACTGCATTCTGACCACACATAGCAATTTTCATCTGACAGTTTTGTGTTTCTGATATATATATTGGGGGATTTAGGGAAACAGAATTTGTTGTCGTACTGAAATATTTGAGGTTGGCCAATCGGTAGAATTTCGAGTAGCTACATCGCAGACCACAATAAACAATAATATTAATATTACTACTGCTACTGTAGTGAACGAGAACACAGGTGGGGCAACCGGAATGTATTTATCGCAAATTACAGAGTTACTCAGTAAAATAGGAAAACCATATCGTAAATGGTTAATTTGCGAATCTTCAATCAATCATCAATCCATTGTCTGACATTTCACTACTCATGCGTTTCATACAAATTCCCACTCTTCCTTTCTTGATCCTCCCCCATCTTCTGCTGCCAGACATTACGTTTACACACGCGTCATATACTACTTATAAGTAGTTCGCACCACTCTACTACTACTAGTAATAATAATAATAATAATAATAATAATAATAATAGTGTTATACACTTACTCGTTCATAATCCGGAAGATTAATATTGAACAGATTACTTATTTTTCTAGCACAGGTTTTACTAAAAAATTCATTATCTTGACTACTATAAGCACGTTCCATGATAAAACCGAATAATTCATGAGCATCCTAAAAACGTATGAAACACACACACACACACGAAAAAAGATTATATGGCTATAATAGAGTTAAATGCTAACGCCTAAACGTAGCTAGAGAAAGATACTAGTTTACGAGACAGACAAAGACAACGCAGAACCTTGTACGTAAGTACATCAGTTCAGGTTGCCATGGCCCATCAGCACACAGACACAACTTTCAGTTCAAATCCAAGAGTGATAGCAATCATAGAAGTATTAGCAGCAATGGAGAAGATTGGGGAGCGAAGATATGATTCGAGAAGTATAATTTAGTAAGATAAATTTAGAAGGAGAAACGTAGAGATTATGAGGAATGCAGAAGCTTAGAAGTTCATAGAACACAAAGAGTGGATGCACCTGTGCGATTGTAAACGATTCTGAGCAATATCGTTCAAAGTCCCTAACCATTGGTGACTTTCGTCTCGCAGACCCCAACCAGATAGCCTACATCTACCAACACGACTCAGTCCACTTGTCAGTGAAACTTCATGGATTTATTCCACGTTTTGGTTTTGCCGCCCCTAGCTTTCTTCCAATCTACTCCTACACTACAAAACATAGCTCGTCGAGGCAGTCGGTGGTTGGGCATACGTAACACATATCCCAAACACCTCAACTGACAAAGTTTCACTACTTCAACCATTGATTTGCCATCCCTACCTAAAACTCGTTTCCTAACGACAGCATTGCTTATACATACGGTTGTCCCATGATACACGAGCAATGCTTCGGAGACATTGATGATCGAAGACTAGTAACCTACGGAAGTCCTCCTCCTCCTCCTCTCGTTCAGTTTACGAGACAATTTATTTTTGGATTTATTTGTTAGAAATCGAATACCAACCAAAATATGATTCGGTTTTTCAGTCAATGCTGTAAATAAAGTAAACATATCCAAACTAACTCTTTTCATAAATCAATTGTACTGAATAAAAAAATGGATAGTGAATGTCGTCGTCAGTTAAGTAGTCGTAAAGCGATGTACAGAAAACACCTGGCGCATACATGTTATCAGTTTTGGGTCGATACAACCAAACTAAGCAATAACAAGTTTTCAGAGTCATGTAAATAGGAACAATATTCGTGGTAAGAGAAAATATCAAACATAAGAGATAGTCAGTCAATCGGTTAGTCAGTTACAACGTAGAACTTCGTACATACATACGTACGTACGTACATCAGTTCATGTTACCGTACCACGGTAGCATAAAGATGAAATTGTCCATTCAAATCTCATAGTGGTAGAGATAGTAGAAGTATTAACAGTAATGGAGAAGATTAGGGTTCCAAGATATTATTCAAGAACTATAATGTATCGAAATAAATTTAGAAAGAGAAAGATAGAGATGATGAGGAATTCATAACAGAAGATTAGAATTCCAGAGAAAACAAACAGTGGATGCACCTGACTTTCATCTCGCGGACCTCAACCAGGTAGCCTACACATCTACCAACACGACTCAGTCTACTTGTCAGTGACTTCATGGATCTATGTCATGTTATAGTTTGGCCGCGCCTAGGTTTCTTCCAACCTACTTTTACACCACAAAACATCGCTCATCGAAGCAGTTGGTGGTTGGGCGCCTACGTAACACATATCCCAACCACCACATCTGATGAAGTCCCAATACTTCATCTATTGATTTGTCATAAACATTGATGGAATAAGCTAACATGTTGATGTTGTTTACACGAAAATGCATGCATGCATAATGAGGAAAATAGTGATTTATTTTATTGGGCATACTTCATAACGAATATGTGATATATACATGATTTATACAGGCGATTAAAATCAATAAAAAATATAAATCTCTTTCAGTAAGTAACAAAACAAGAAAAAGTGTTATGCTCGCGTCAGTTGATATGCTTGAAACTATTACGAGACAGAAGACAAATGATCCAGTGACATGATAGGCTACTCCTAATCTGAGTGTCACAAGGCCCCACTAAGTAGAGGAAGATGTCTTGATATGGTGCAGAAAGTGTATTCTACAAGCACTCAGAGAATATGAGGTTGACAAGCAAACAAATCGAGTTTATTTATACAATGATAGAAAGGTTCTTGGGTGGGCCACGAAAATAGAGTACTCAAATAATACATCAACCTATAACAGCCAAGGATTTTCCGGGTGGGAAATGTGATCAGCCCATGAACTAAAACATAAAATCTAAAATTGGGACCTCTTACGAATGAGTTCTGGGGATCTAACGTCTCCAACCAAAAGTATATCGGTTAAATACTAAGTTAATTACTTCAATGTAGGAAGGATTTGATTTTGACCAATCCACTATTACTGTTGCTACCTTGACGTGGTGGTTGTCGGGCTTGACTATCGTGATGACCCAACCGAGCTATTTTGGCTGGAACATATGTTCCTGAAGGTTCTACCATGCCAGGCAGGTCGATTGGAGAACGATCAGATCTGAGAGCGAAGTCGTACTGCTGACTGCAGAGGGGTGTGACAGCAGTAAGGTGTTTCCTTCGGACAACCAGCATCTGCAGCGATGCTGCCTTCTCACAAGGAAGGAAGGGTTAGAAAAGGTCGACCATAAAAATGTCACACCTCACCCTACCTCACGGATTTCCGTCTCCGGAGGTAAGGGTGCCCACTAAGGGCTTTTAAGAGCAGAGCTAATACTCAAAAATCTTTTCATAAAAAGCCCATGCGTGACCGGCCTCAAGCAGTTGTCCCTTAGGCACTGAGGTCACGCTCTCAGGTCTCTAAGACCAACACTAATCTACCCTCCTTTTCAGGTCCCTCCTCAAGAACCAACCTTCCACGATGTGGGCAGCCGGGAAGTGACAACCGCCCTCATACCCATAACAACAGGCAAGACATCAATGTAACTACAAATGAAATGGCAGTGTTGACTAGTTTTTAATTTTCCTAGTAAATACACAACATAATGATGAATAACACAACAACTAACCTGTTGTTCATGAATAGCCCAATTTTGAGTATTCACTATATCATTAATTAATGCTTCATGATTCTCTCTTAATATATCACCTAAATTATTCTCTGCAATATATTGAGACGAACATTGTAGACCTGTTAAAATAAAATTAAAGTTATTATTGAATAAAAATATGATGTAAGGGTATTTTTAGTAAGAGATTATGATAGAAAAATTGATTCCACTATGTTAGTGGAACATAGATGGTGGAATTAAAGCATGACTACGTTGCTGCGTGCTGATTGGCTAATCTCCTATCCAATCAGCGCCTGATCGAATCTTGGAGAACAGGGGTAGAAGATTCTCGTATTGTTAGCTGCGTGCTGATTGGTTAAATCTAAACCAGTCGATCACGTGAATTTCTATCCAGAAGCTTTTCATGTAAATGCTATAAATATAACGTTGTATCTATTTTTGGCCTTAGCCTTCGCCATCACCTTTGGCTTCTTAATTCCAGTTAACCTTGCTATTTGGAATATAATCTTTTTCCTGTTCCACCGTGTTTTTCGATTCTTTGTAACTTGTCCAGTGTATTGTGATCAGAGAATACTAAGCAATAGGATTTAGCTGGGAGTTATCTAAGCAAGCGTTACAACACACTAAAACCCATTATCATTTACAATCTGTCCTACAATTTTGAGATGATGGAGAAAATTTGTAACTCAGGTGAATGATTCTGATAGAGTTTCGTTCTCTGGAATGGATGTTTTTGGTTTTGGAAGCTTACATTGTTTACTTCTGAACAACAAGGCTCAGAGAACGAAACTCCATCACAGTCTGTTCTACTTACAACCAAGTTTGGTTTATTCATGTACAACTGTAATTTCCTATTTTGCAGTGCAATTAGGTCTGGTTTGGTTGTATACAAACCACATTTATTTGAAATAAATATATGGTACAGTTTGGTTGTTAGCTTTTGGGCTCCATGGCAGGGAAGAAGGTGAAGAGAGAATTATGAGCAAATAAGAATTTAGCTGCTGGTTAAAGGTTAATAGTGTGAGACGGACATGTAATTGGTCAAATAAGAGTCAGAACAAATCTTGTTCAGAAAATGTATTGAGAGAACGAAAGCACATTGAACTAAGCGAATAGCTATTGCGTACGTAAGGGAAGTGAGTTTTTGGTCTTATCAGAGATGAAGAAGTTTAGCGAGCAATAAAATAAAAACCCAAATCTTCAAAAGTGAGATAACAGATGGCGAACTGATATGAGTTACTCATAGAATTCAACGCATCTACAGAAAATAGTCAATTTATAGAGGTCTTTTAGACTTAAAACATTGTCAGAATTCCCACGACCTGTGAAGATTTTCCATATAAATGTGAGCATAAACATTCTCGCATGACATATGTTCTAGATAACAGTGGTACTTCCAGCTGATGCAATAAATCAACCCGAAACTGAATCGATCAAACTTATAATCCACATCCTGTAAGTGTATATACAATAGTGGCGCAGGTACTACATTCATTCTTTGGCTTCTTACGTCACCTTTATCTTTCTATTTTTAAGTTGATTTCACTAGATTCTACTTCTTGAATAATATCTTCGAACCCTAATCTCTCTGATTACTGCTAATACTTCTACTACCTTTACTACTATGGAATTTGAATTGAAAATCACATCTCCGTGTGGTAATATGATATGCCGATTTGAACTGATGTATGAATGTACAAAGTTCTACGCTGTAAATGGCTGACTGACTTTGTTATAATAATGCTGCTACGTAGCTATTCAAATCCCACCGACGTCCGAATTCAAATATTCCAATACGACCAACCCAAATCTCCTATATATCAGAACGCAACACCGTTGGATGAAGTTGTTTATTGGGTCGAGTAAAGAAGAGAGGTAGGCAGGAACGAATGGAAACATGAAGTCTTACAGAGAGTGCGTATTTATACATTTAGGTCAAATAGGAAAGAGCATCAAAGTCTGTGACATTGACAGTCCGGATGACCAATAAGAGACAACATTGAAGTATGTGACTGACAGTTAAAACGACCATAATTCTGACCAATAGAAATCGACAAAAAATAGTACTCTTAGGATATTCGGTGAATATCCTAACAGACTTACAATGGAAAAAGCATGTCTATCAACGGACTTTTTTTACTATTAATGGGGGAAAGATGATCTTTGGATATGTTTCATGACGATTCTCATCATCTTCATACTTAGTGAACCATAGTTACCGATGAATTCCTCATGGATTAAATCAATTACAGCGATATTGAATTTAATGAGAATATGGTGTTTTTATAAACGAGAATAAAAAGGATTTTTACACACTGAAATCATTAATCGATCATTGTTGGAGACTACTACCATTAGAAATTTGGAAGACGGCTGTTTCGTCCTGGTATGGGACTACTCATCAGTGGCAGTGCGCATCCACGACGTCAGTCAGTCGGTCAGTTGCAACGTAGAACTTCGTACGTATGTACATAAGTTCATGTTGCCATACCACATTATTAGCACAGAGACGCAAATGTCAAATCAAATCCCATAGTGATAAAGATAGTAGAGGTATTAATGGTAATGAAGAAGACTAGGGTTCGAAGATATTATTCAAGAAGTATAATTCAGTGAGATAAGGTTAGAAAGACAAAGGTAGAGGTGCTGACGAATCCAGAAGGATTTGAGAGAGCTCAACGAATGTATGCACTTGCATCATCGCAAACGATTCTGAGCCATGTCGTTCAAGGTCTCTAACCATCGGTGACTTTCGTCTCGCGGACCCCAACCAGGTAGCCTACATCTACCAACATGACTCAGTCCACTTGTCAGTGACTTCATGGATTTCTGCCATGTTTTGTTTTGGCCACCCCTAACTTTCTTCCAATCTACTCCTACACTACAAAACATAGCTTGTCGTGGCAGTCGGTGATTAAGCATTCGTAACACATTTCCAAACCACCTCAACTGATGAAGTTTCACTACTTCATCTATTGATTTGCCATCTTTACCTAGAACTCGTCTCCTAACGACAGCATTGCTTACTCGGTTGTCCCACGATATACGAGCAATGCTTCTTAAACATCTATGATCGAATACTAGTAACCTACGAACATCTTCTACTCCATCCACGACTTCTGCTACTACATGCAGGATTCATGATTTCAATGTATGAAAAACACGGATCTTCATAATTCTGACTGAAAAAAATAAAGAGATTCGTCTATTTAATTGTTATTTTATTTATATATATTATGATAACCCTTTTATTTTTACTGAAGCAATATGAATGACAACACAATTCAAAATTGAACACTTACTTACTTACTTACCTTTTAATAAACATAACAATCGATATATAAATTTATCCGGTCGAATTTGTGCACTACGTTCCAACAGATGTACAAGACTTGGACTGGCTGCAATTGCTTGCATTAATGCATTGAAGTAACAAACATTTCTAGGATTTGGCAGGCCAATCGGTAAATCAGAGTTTTCTACAAAAACAAAAAAAATTATTACCGATCAAAATTATTATTATTATTAGAGTATAATTGCAATTAAATTTGAAAGAAAGCATAGAAAATCTGTTGCTTTGGTATTAATATGAAGCTTAAGATTTTTTTATTTGAAACAACTGCATAATTTTACATATTTGTCATTATTTTAATATATATAAATAAAATCACGACCACATCCTGATTTAGTTCAAATTCAAAAAGTTAGACCTATTTGTATATCATTATATCACAAGTCAGTTAGTTAGATACAACGTAAAAATTCATACGTACGTACGTACGTACGTAAATCAGTTCAAGTTGCCATACTACATTAGCACAGGGATGTAATTATCAATTCAAATCCCATAGTAGTAGAGGTAGTAGAAGTATTAGCAGTAATCGGAGAAGAGTAGGGTTTGACGACGAGCTATGTTTTGTAGTGTAGGAGTAGGTTGAGTGAAAGCTAAGGGCGGCAAAACCAAAACATGGCACAACTCTATGAAGTCACTGACAAGTGGACTAAGTCATGTTGGTAGATGTAGACTACCTGGTTGGGGTCCGCGAGACGAAAGTCACCGGTGCTTAGAGACCTTGAATGACATGGCTTAAAACCGTTGCAATGGCGCAGGTGCATCCACTCTTTGTGTTCTTGTTGTAACGCTGCTACGTATAGCTCTTCAGTCGTAACGGCGTCCAATTCAAATATCCTAATACGACCCAAAATGCTATTTCCAAATCTCTTAGATATCAGAACGTAACACAGTGGAAGGAAGTTGTTTATTGGGTCGAATACAGAAGAAGAGGTAGACAGGGGAAACGGAATTATGAAATCTTTCAGATAGCGCGTATTTATACACTAAGGTCGAATAAGAAAAAGCATCAACGTCTGTGACATGGACAATTTAGGACGACTAATAGGAAAGAACATTTGAAATGACATTGACCGTCCAGATGACCAATAAGATGTAACATTGAAGTATTTGACCCTGACAGTAAGAACGGTCATAATTTCGGCCAATAGAAATCGACCAATAGGATTGCACTTCTAAAAATAGTATTCTTAGGATATTTGGTGAATATCCTAACAGTTCTCTCAAATCCTAATCTTCTGGATTCGTTAGCACCCTACCTTAGTCTTTCTAAACTTATCTCACTGAATTATACTTCTTGAATATTATCTTCAAATCGTAATTTTCTCCATTAGCAAGAATTGTTCTACAATCTCTACTACTATAGGATTTGCATTGACAATTGCGTCTCCATGTTAATGTGGTATGGTAACATGAACTGATGTACAGATGTAGGAATTTCTACGTTGTAACTGACTGATTGACTGAGGGTTTGAAGATATTATTCAATAAGTATAATCGAGTGAAATAATCTTAAAAAGAAGAATATGAATGTGATGACGAATTCAGAAGGTTAGGATTTGAGAGAACACAAAGAATGAATGCAGCTGCGCCATTGCAAACGGTTTTGAGCCATGTCATTCAAGCTCTCTAACCATCGATTACTATCATCTCGTGGGCTCTAAATAGGTAGTCGACACCTACCAACATGACTTAATGAAGTTGTCAGTGACTTCATGGATTTGTGCCATATTTTGGTTTGGCTGCCCCTAGCTTAAATGCAAACAAATCAGAACGAATGTAAGCCTAATACAGTCATTAACTAGTACAAGTTGTGATATTACATGGTGTTACAGTAGCACTGGGTCATTAGAAGTAAGAGAAGGAATAGAAAATGGCAAGAAACAAAGAATATAGGGCATAAGGTTGGATAAGATATTCTTAATTCAAGTGAAAATAATCATTGGATGCATTAGTATCAGATCAAGAAACTGTAAATTTATGAACTAGGACTATGTTCCAGTTCAAATGGTCTTTTTCCGGTCTATTTTTACTACTCTAGCATCGATTGTTTATGAGGTTAGGAACTTAACGTAAAAACGTTTTACTCTCAAATTTTATCATACACAACATCTATTGTCAAATACCAATAGCCCTAGAATAGCTTTTAGTAGCAATGAGACTATGTTTTGTATCAGTTAAGCGATATGGAACAAACTTATGCATGGCATACTTTACCACTGGTAAGCAGATAGATGCTTCACATATGTGACACCTATCACAGAATAGAAAAAGCTACAATTGTTTTATCGTTGATTAATGACTGATTTCATGTTTATATAGTCCTTTTTAGTGATGATACAGTTCTGTCGATCACATTACACCTCTAGTTTTGACTTTCTAAACTTATCTCACTGAATCATACTTCTTGAATAATATCTTCTAATCCTAACCTCTCGGATTACTTCTATTACCTTTACTACCTCTTCTACTATTGGATTTGAATTGACAATTACATCTCTGTGCTGATGTGTTATGGCGACATGAACTGATGTACTTACGTACGAAGTTCTACGTTGCTGCTGACTGACTTACAATGTGTGCATTAGCCTAACTGACTCGATGTCATGCATGTTATGTTGAGAAATTAAGTGGTTGGAAATAGTCAATAAGGAACGTTTTACATCGGTTTCGTGTTTTATAACACTCGTCAATAAGGTATGTCCGTAATCTTGAGGGGACTGGTGTTCCCTCGAACATTCGATCTCATGTCACCCAGCTCAACAGTCTGAGGGGTTACTACTAAGATAATCTGGCTTCGACTGACCACCAACAGGACTGAAATGTTTACCGCCTAACATCTCATTAAAGAGCAGGCGATGTCAAACCGCTTAGGCTAGTGGTGACATTGTAATGTTTGAAAGTGGCGGGTAGTTGGGGAGTTACTGCAGGATAGTCGAACTGTTCCTTAAATAATCCTAACCATCAATCCAGTCTCCTGGATTGACAGTGAATAATAGTCCCATCTTTCTCCAGGAGATTCTTTCCAACAGTCAGTCGGTCACAACGTAGAAATCCGTACGTATGTACATCAATTCAGGTTGCCATACCGCATAAGCACAGAGAAGCAACTGTCAGTTCAAATCCCATAATGTAGAGATAGTGGAAGAATTACTGCTAATGGAGATTAGGATTTGAATATAATATTCAAGAAGTATAATTCAGTGAGATAAGTTTAGAAAGACAAAGGTAGAGGTGCTAACGAATCCAGAAGATTAGGATTTGGGAGAACACGAAGAGTGGATGCAGCTGCACCATTGCAAACGATTTTAAGCCATGTCCTTCAAGGTCTTTAACAATCAGTGACTTTCGTCTCGCGGACCCCAACCAGATAGCCTACATCTACCAACATGACTCAGTTCACTTGTCAGTGACTTCATAGATTTTTGCCATGTTTTGGTTTTGCCGCCCTTAGATTTCTTCCAAACTACTAAAATCAGTTTTCTTGATAAATCTAAACAGTTGCCTACTGTTACTTTTCGTCATTGCTTATTCTATCTCTTTTGCTTTCGCTACTCACTATTGTTTAAGATCATTGCGTAGCCTCCGCTCTTCATCATATTCAAAGCCAGATGATTTGAATTTCAGAGCATCCATCATTTCAGTAAATGTTACTAAAATCCACTGCTCCTTCCTAATCTTTTGTTTTACCTTACTGGCAGATAGCACTGTTGTTTCCACTGCTTTTTGGATATTATTTCAAGTTACTTCGGGATGGATATCACTTATGTGGATGTCTGGACATCTGAAGATCACATGCTAGTACATAGTTCTTCCTCAAGAGTGAACGCAATCGATATATGAACGTTAGTATATTTGTAAAGTAAATTGTCACTAATTTTTATCACCACAAAAGTATCATTTACGTAGCAAAAGTAAGATTCTAGCCAGTTGATCAAAAGGGAGCATTAATGAAAAACTAGAAAAGAAATATTCCCCCGTTGTTTCTTTTCATTAGAAAATAGCAATGACTGTGTGCATGATTGTAACAAAAAATTTTAGATAAAAAAATTAAGTGGAATGATGAGGTGGTTGAAGAGCCTATACTCCAAAAACTCATGAGGATTTTTCGACTAATGGAAACCGTCATGGTCTTAGTGTATTAGCATGAGTATTATGAGATGGAAAAGAGTAATTCGCCACAATGTTCATCAAGAAAGGTTTCTATCACAACATTTTGTGCATTTATGGTACAGATTGCGTAGTGTTGACAAATTCTAGGTGTAGAAACAGAGAATTGCACGCTTAAATAATAATTCTGGATGTATAACAGATTACCTATATGCTTATTAATAACCTGAACTTATAAACCAAGGTAAAAGGACGATAATGATAAGGTTAGGAGTACATATTCAACGGACATCGAAATAGGAAGAATGAAATCACCATAGTGGAGAGATAAGCTGACGAATAACTAAATGTCTAGGTGAAATACAAATAAAAAATATATATTAGCATACGATAATTAACACCCAATCATCAGACAGTTTATTAACCAGTAATTTTATTTTATAACTAGCAAAATATTTTAGGCTAAACGAGACGTCAAACGTGGCTTCCTTTAAGCAAATACTGGAACCGTTCAATAATACTGTACCTTATTTCCTAATTACAAATCCTTGTGCTGGGTTTTATGAAAGTCTAGTAACATTACTACAAAAGTTTTAAACATGTGGAATACTGGTTTGAAGCCTAGCACGATATTTACAAAATGTTCGTTTGAAACACACTTTAAATAACTTCTGAGTAGTAACCACTGGCTTTACTGTTAGCTAATGAAATCAGTAATCACTACATAGTATCTTCAAAAGTTTAATATTTTTAAAGCTCATGAGAATGCATGCTCATTGAAAAAAAAATTTAAAAAGGTCATTATGTACCCCGAAAATCTAGATAACAAATTATAAGAACAACAAAAGATTATCTCTTACGGTAATATACTTTCTTGTTTGTACGTCGATACAAGAAGAATATACCACCAGAAACCACGGCACCTCCAATAATCACCACTAGACAGTCAAAAACTTCTTTGACTGAATTACACTATAATTAGAATATAGAGATACCTGCATGACCAGTATTCCTCATCCCTAACCAGTCCGTACCGAGGACTCTCGAAAAACCGCCATTGTGGGTTTCTATTATCTAGTTTACTGTTCAGCACATGGATGACCTTCATCTCACTGAGTTATATATTGAAACGGTTTTTCCAGTCGAATAGGAGGAAGAATAGAAGAAAAGATGGTTGAAGGACTTAATTAGTATGCTGTGAATGCTTTTAGCCACCTATAACAGCTAGATTTAATAAAAGAATAAAGTCAGGAAAACATGTTTATCGAGGCTGGGGAATGATTTAATGCTATACACTGACGCAAATCAAATGATTTTATTTCCACTAGCATCATTAGGTCTTCAGTAGCTGTTAGTAAGCTTAGTCTACATACTGGCCTAAGAATCTTCCAGTGAGTTAGAGTTATGTTAAAAATTGTAGAAATAAAGCAATTAGAATAAAATAGGGTGGAAAGAAATGGGTTAAAAACTGATATAGACAAGTATCAAATCAAGGTAGAAAGGCAGCATAAATAGCTTGCGACAAGGGAAAAAGCAGAAAACAACGGACATCCTGAGACTTCAAGTAAGCTTGACAAATGAGTGCGGTAATGACTCTCTGTATGCATCGAATCGTTAATATAGGTGTAGGGGACGGACAAATTATTAACCATCTATTATATATTCAATATATTGTGAGAAAATGGAATAACTGATGTGTAACTGCCGTTTCTAAACGATTTCAAATTTTATTCTTTTCTTCTAAAACGATGATTCAGTATCACATTAATATAACACAACTCTCTTCGCTTCCTAAATACCACACGATATGTGTGAGGATAGGTCAGCCAGAAAGTCATTAGACATTCGAGGCTTTAAAATTAGACAGGAACGGAAGGCAACACAAAGTTATAGTCTGCGCAAAAATCAGCGGGCTGCAACTTATTCTCTCGAAATCGTCACTTTCAACAAAACGGATTGGCTAGCCGGAAGCCACAACTTGTTTATGAGCCAACGAACATAAATTGCCATAGAGGAGAACTGCATCAAATTTTAAACAGTTAATAGCTTCTACATGAAGAATGTAGATGTAATTATAGGCAAATCTCCAAATTAATAGTTCCGTAATTCTTCGACTTCGGTACTGACCTCATTAGGTTTACTGGACAGAACTCAGGTGAAAGCACTCGATCACACATCCGCAACAGACCACGATAGGTTATGTCGTGCCATATGTCTCCTCGCATGCCTGCTTCACTCACTTCTCAAAATCTCAATCTTCGATACTGTTCCTCCCTAACTTCTGGTTTCATTTGGCATTAGTTATCTACGATCTGAAAGGTATTATTGACAAAAGCGTTTTCCAACTCTGAATATGCAAGACACCCTCAAAGAGAGAGGTAAAAAACGCTTCAATGTCTAAGCAGAGTGAATTTAACGAGGCCCATAGTGCGCGTTACAGTTTTGAAGGATCAGTTGACACAGAAAGACGAAATTAAATCTCAAAAGAGTAACAGTCAATCCAACGTACTTATCTAGCAACAACACTGAAATGGTATAAGCACCCAAAACCAGTGTACTAAAATCTAAATCGGAAGTTAGAGGATTTTGAATAAAATTCTACATGCGATTTTCACTAATTATTATCTATTCGAAGAACAATCGATGACTGGAGTACCAGTGAAATGGAATGTGATTATTCACTCAGTTATCGATGGTGTAATTGAGTGACGAGCTTCAATAACTATCCACATTAGATCCTATTATGTAACCCCTGTTACAAATTCCTCATAGCTTCTGCTCAGCCTAGATCAAATACTTCTCGACATGTCAACTATCTGCCAAATATATTTCCGGGCTTCTTTTGAATGATTTCCGGTATGTATATGTTTGCGCTCTTTGAGTATGACTTTTCCTCCTTGATCTACCACATATAACAAAAAATTCAGTTTTTACTACTAGTTCAATTACTTAAACACTTCTGAGGATAAATACTTCGTCTTTATTTACTTATCGCTATGCCTACAGAAATATCGATACGACTGGATAGCAGCTGACGAAAAATAAATAAGTGACACGATAACGGGACTGCTAATCTGTTCTCTTCATCCTAACCCGGCTAACTAGGGCAGAAAGTTCAAAGTCAGCCACAAGCAAAAGTATTCACATGCAACTAGTTCAAGCCTAATTTAAACAGCAAAAAAAGCTTTATTCAAAAGAGTTAAGATCAGCGAGGCGTAAAGTCTTTCCAAATGGCGAAAATACTAGGGGTTATAAGGAGTACTTTTTACACTAGCTGTCTCCATCAATTACTCTCCTTCGATTTGCTTCGGCTGAAATGTAAACACGTTCATTCACTTGCAAACACATGACTTGTGAAAAACTCGCTGCTTTCACGTGTAGTTGCCCACTGGGATGGTTAATGGTTAAATAGAAACTTCCACTCTATTTCGACAACCATTATTTTATAGCTTGTATTCACTTACTGATATTCTTATCATTCGTCCTCTTTGAAACTAATGGCGTTCGTATTTTCCTTTTAAAAATATCTTATAATTCTTTTTTTGCTTGCTGATTAATATTTACAGTGACGGTGTTGCAATGGTCACTAACACTATGACTGCTGCTAAAGTTGGTAGAGTACCCGAGTAAAGTGATTCTCTTTGTTTGAATTAACAACTTTACAATGAACTCGACTCAGCGTTAAAATGAAATTTCTCCGTTCAAGGAGAAGATTGATAATTTTTTTACATGACGAAACAAGATTCTTCTTATACTACAGACCTGCCTCTTTTGCACTGTTAAGATGCTGAACACTTCTTCTAGTGAAGATGATGAATACCCAGGTTCGTCAGGCAATTTCGGTGATGATCAGAATATAAACTGGTTGCATTATGAAGAAAAGAGGTAAGTTCCATTTATTATAGTTTAATTTGTGTTTAAAACTTTATAATGTAAACATATTTTCTTTTTAAGTGCCAAAAGAAATATGTTATAATGTAAAATTAAACTTAGTTAGAACGATGCACATACCTACTTTCATTTCAATAACTGTAGGCTTCTCCAAATGTATAATTCAAGTCTTGTTATAAGGTTTCATCGTTTTCTTATGATTCAAATAGTCACCTATTCATCAGATGTAGGTTTGATTTATTGATGTTAAAATAACATGGCTTGAATTTTTGTAACTGAATTTTTTTGTGACCATTCAAAGTTATCATACTATGCACTGGACATTTCAGAAGTCATTATTGAGATTGCACCTTCTAGTTCATACCTACATCGGCCTTTTAAAGGCTTTCTTAAACTTAAATGTATGACTTTTTATTGACGAGATTACCAGGCCAATCATCTTATAACGAAAACTATTCGCGGGATGTTACAACGTTTTTAAAATATATTTCTTCTAATTACCAAGCAGTTATTCTTCATTATGATTCTGTAGTCGCACTAAAGATCTTAAAAGAGAACCAAAAAATTAGAGCTTTCAGCCAAGGAAAACTCAAGGTCCGTAGTGAGTTAGGAATGGAAAAGTTTGACATTCTGGACTGTCACTCAAAATCGTGGAAGGCTAACGGCTTGGCTCTTTTATTCTTATTGTTTTTGCAAGTTGTCTTCTATTTCCTTCGATTCAAGAATTGGTTTGAATCTCACGAAACTATTAGAATATGCAGTATATAGACTAAATTCTACTTGTTTATCGGCCGATACCAAGTAAACGTTTACTACATAATTAGTCCTAGTAAATTTTTAAAAATTTACAGTTCTTCACTTGACATTCGTGCTCTATTGAATGAATACAACATTCAGAATTTCCTACATCTTTGAAACAAGAAAGATGATAGAGGTAACTTTTCATAAACTATTTTCAAAGACCAGATGTAATGGGAATATCAAAATACAAGAAACAAGTTTATTTTCTTCAAGTAATTTTACGAAAATATGTTAATTTCAACCAATAGCAAGTAATAATCACTAAAAACAGCTAAAGCCAGATCATCTTTTGCTAGAAATCAGTGATTGTTGGTAGTAATAAAGGCTCGAGAAATGTTTTTTTATATCTAAAATCACTCAAATTATAGTAGTCAAATTTTAAATCCAAAACGTTAAAGCCAGAAAACTTAATACCTGTAAGGGAATCTATCACTAGTTCTTGTCAGTCACTAGTGTTGATGTTTGCAGAAAGAAGTTTGGAAGGCGCATTTGACGTTAAAAAATAACAGCTATCACAGAGATTTGTGAGTGATGATATGCCACCGAATTTCTCATTCTTTATTAAAAATTCTTTATTTGAACTATCAAGAACAGTTATGATGTTTACTGTGCACAATATTTGTTGTTTATCTCACTTGAACAAGTGAAATGTTTAGATGTCATGAAGTTATCAATCGTTCCTATGATTTGGTTTTTATTGTACTAGTGAATTAAGCAACAGATGTTATTTGAGCAGTCTAGATAAAAATCTAGATTTAAAAAAATCACTGGATAAATAAGAAATAATTGCGCACCAACTGAATAGTATTTACTCCTATAATGAATACAAAAAATGTAGCATTACTTACTTAATTCCTTACGCCTGTTACCCCCAATGGAGCGTAGGCCGCTCACCAGTTTTCGCCAACCAACTCTGTCCTGGGCTTCCCTCTCGAGTTCTGTCCAATGTTTGTTCATTACTCTCATATCTTTCTCTATTTCTCGGCGTAGTGTGTTCCTTGGCCTTCCTCTTTTCCTTTTGCCTTGAGGGTTCCATATGAGGGCTTGTCTTGTGACGCAGTTAGGTGCTTTTCGTAGTGTGTGTCCTATCTATTTCCACCACTTCTTCCTGATTTCCTCCTTCACTGCAATCTGGTTTGATCTCTCCAATAGTAGGTTGTTGCTGATAGTGTCTGGCCAACGAATCCGAAGTATTGTGCGTAGACAACTGTTAATAAACACTTATATCTTCTGGATGATGCCTTTCGTAGTTCTGCAAATTTCCGCTCCATACAGTAGAACTGTCTTGACATTTGTGTTGAAAATCCTGATTTTGGTGTTGATTGATATTTGTTTGGAGTTCCAGATATTTTCCGATTGTAGAAATGCAGCCCTTGCTTTGCCAATCCGCACCCTCACATCTGCATCGGATCCACCTTGATTGTCGATGATGCTGCCAAGATATGTAAAGGTGTTAACGTCCTCCAAGGCATCTCCATCAAGAGCGATTTGGTTGGTGCATGTTGTATTGCATCGGAGAGTTTTGCTTTTTCCTTTATGTATGTTGAGACCTACTGCTGCAGAGGCTGCTGCTACACTGGTCGTCTTCTCTTGCATTTGTTGTTGAGTGTGTGTGATAGAAGAGCCAGATCATCTGCAAAGTCCAGATCGTCCAGCTGCGTCCTAGCTGTCCAGTTGATACCGTGCTTCCCTCCAGATGTCAACGTCTTCATAATCCAGTCGATGACCAGGAGAAAGAGATAGGGTGAGAGTAAGCAACCTCAGTGGATAAATAAGAAATAATTGCACACCGACTGAATAGTAGTATTTACTCCTATAATGAATACAAAAAAGTATAGCATAATTGTTTTATATAAAAAACACATGTCTAGACATTTCCATAAAACCCTTGTGTCTACGTATTGAAACTAGTTTTGTACAGTTTTGAATAGCAGATAGATTATTCATTTTTTTTAACTCGTCTAAATGTTTGGAATTGTTAAAAAGGTAGTTTTTAATGGATTATTTCAGAGTATTTTATTCACTGAAAGCAAACGCTACAAAATTAATTATATTGGATAGCAAAAAAAGATTTCGATTGAATTTCACTCTTGTACATTGAGTTTTAAACGGTTAGTAATTGAGTTATAATATCAGACATGGTAATATCGTTTTTGGAACTAATAAATACATGGTAGACATAAAATGCAAACAATTTGATTAAATAAAAGCCTACACAATATGGGTAAACGTGCATTTGAAAAATAGGACTTAATAGTTGCAGAAAATGAATGATTAAAAGTTTATGTTTTAGTAATAATGTTTGGTTATTTTTCACGTAAATCATTAAAACTGCCAGTTGATTCTTATTTAAGTGATATGTTAAGAGAAACTCGAGATATAATACTTTGTCTAATGAAACTGAGTTAGTTGATATGTTTTTGTTTTATGTTTCCTTATATGCAGAAAGTTTCGACTGATTCCTATGTTTTTAATAGTTTAAAAGATTATAATTGAGATTTAGCGAACTTTATTCCGTGAAAAGAAGTTTTCGAAGGCAGTTTAGGTGAATAAGTGAGATTCAAGTTAGGTAGCATTGGGGGTTAGCTACTCGTTGTTTACTGGGGATTGCTGTACTTAGCAGCTTACATCTTAATCACCTACAATGTAGAATTTCGTACGTACGTATATCGGCTCAAGTTGCCGTACCACATTAGCATACACAGATGAAAGTATCAATTCAAATCCCATGGTGGCAGACATAGTAGATGTATTAAAAGTAATTGAGAAGATTAGGGATCGAAGATTTAGTTTGAGAAGTATAATTTAGTGAGGTAAACTTAAAAAAAAATATTGAAGGTCATCAGGTATTCAGAAGATTAGAGGTTGTGCTACTGCAAACGATTTTGAGCCATGTCATTCAGTCTTTAACTATCGGTTGCTATCGTCTCGTGGACCCCAACAATGTAGTCTACATTTACTGGCGTGGGCCGGTGAATTCATGGATTTGTGCCATGTTCTGGTTCGGCCACCCTTATTTTTATTCTAGCCAATCCTCAGATTAGACAACACCACTGGTTGAGGCAGTCGGTGGTCAGGCACACGTAACACATGCCCTAACCACTTCAACTGATGAAGTTTCAATTCTTCGTCAATTGGTCTGCCATCCTTACCTAGTACCATATTCCTAACACCGGGATTGCTTGATTTATGCTCCTAGAATATACGAGCAATGCTTGTAAGACATTTTTAATCAAAAACTAGTACCCTAATAATATCCTCTACTCTTATCAGCCGTGTTTCACATCCGTAAAGTAGGATGAAGCGAACCCCTGAGCGGTAAACTCGTCCTTTAATCTGCAGACGGGTATCACCTTAAATATCCTAATCTTCACCATAAGCAGTAATTCTTCCACTATCTCTACTACTATGGGATTTGCATTGACAATTGCGTTTCTGTGCTAATGTGGTATGGCAACATGAACTAATGTAATTACGTACGGAGTTCTACTTTGTAACTGACTGACTGACTGATCACCTTAAATAAACAAGCAATGAAAGGTAAAAGCGCTAAACATCCTTCTTGTCCCTTCAAAAGTTCACACACACGAACACGTTGAAAGTCGAACCAAGGATCTTTAGCTCTTCAGCCAAGAGCTTGACCTCTAGACTAACGAGTTCATATCAGTTTTTGTCCACGACTGTTACAATTCAAACATGGCGACTATGAGGTATTTACGCACGTATGGTAATAGAATATAGTTATGTTTTACTTCACCATCCATTACGATCAAGTAAAGAAAAACAATACATACATATATAGTTTTTTAATAGTACTATAAGTACTAAGCTAACACTCTAAAAACTTCTCATGAAAAAGCCGTGCTCGATCGGCCTGAATCAGTTGGCCCTTAGGCCCCTACTGTCACTCACTCATTCCTCTGAGGCCTGAGAAATGTGTTACGAATGCCCAACCACAAACTGCCTAAACGAGCTATGCTTTATGAAGTAGGAGTAGGTTGAAAGGAAGGTAAGGCCGGTCAAACCAAAACATGGCACAAATCCATGAAGTCATTGGCAACTAGGCTGAGCCATGTTGGTAGATGTAGACTACCTGGTTGGGGTCCACGAGATGATAGTAACCGATGGTTAAAAAGCTTGAATGACACGGCTCGAAATCGTTTTCATCCATTCTTCCGAATTCCTCATCACCTCTATCTCTCTCTTATTATTTCTTCGAACCCTTATCTTCTCCATCACCACAAATAATTTTACTACATCTACCACTATGGGATTTGAATTGACGATTGCATCTCTATGCTTATATGGTATGGCAAGCTGAACTGATGTACATACGTATGAAGTTCTACGTTGTGACTGACTAACTAAATGACTGATTGTATATGAGTATTGGAAGTGTTATTAACCGTCTAAATTTTTCTAATTCACATTCTCAAGAATGATCGATTCATCAGCTCACTTCGTTATTTCTAATTAATAAAGGTGATACAACGAAATTGTTTGAAATAGATTAGACTGTCATTAATTTCCTATCGCTACTCATCATCTATTTAATGGTATCTACCACTGTTGATCTATATCATAACATTAATTTTAAATATCCTGATATAATGAATATATTTATGTTGATAAGTAATAAGGCAATCTATTTACCATTCTACCCTAATATCTGTCTGATTACTGGTAGTTTACATTTGACAATATAGTTTTTACACATTGAAATTATGAATCAATTCATTCTTAAACAGGACCATTAAAAACTAGGTAGCTCTGGAAGGCTGTTTCTTTAGTGGTAGCGCGCATCCATGACTCCTGGCTACCTATAGAACTCAAATCCAGGACTTTCAATCTCGTATACGAATACTGAGCTGGCTGGCATCCAACGGTGTTAATGTCTAACTCTGATCAATCTAAGGTTTAGCGCGACCTCATCCATTGTCTTCGGTAGTTACTGCCTACAGCCAGCGAGGTCGAATTCCAATGTTCACGGTTTCTCACTAGATCTCTGAGAATTTCCTCATGAAGCTAGTAATTAGCGAGCGCATTGTACGTTTTGTTTTCATTTACAGTTATGCTGATGAGTCCTGTATCAGGACGAAACGGTCATCCAATGCTTTCAAGTTTCTAATAGCGGTCTAAAGATGATTAAATCACTATTTCATTGTAAAAGTACGCTAGTATTGGGTTAAGTATTTAGTCCGTTTTCCATTCTTAGAATGTGCCTTTGGTTAGTTAGTAAGTCAGGTGACCAGTTGTATAATCCGTCACAAATACTGATTGCTTCGAACTACTGTATCATATCACTACAGCGATATGAAATGATTAGAACTATTTCCATTATCATGTACATGTTAACCCAAATATTATTGATTCAAACTGACAACAATCGAGAAAAAATTATCATCTTGTAGTGAACGAGAACGATGGTGGGGCAACCGGACTATATTTAACGAAAATTACAGAGTTACTCAGTAAAATTGGAAAACCATATCGTAAATCGTTCATTTGCAAAATATCAGTTCATCATATCGAACTGGACTGTTCCTGTTGCAAACAACATCAATCCATTGTCACTCACTATTCATGCTTTTCATACAAATTCCATTGTGTTCCCGGCTCTTCCTTTCTTGATCTTCCCGCCATCTTCTGCTACCAGACATTACGTTGACACTCACGTCATATACTACTTATAAGTAGCTCATACCACAATCTGATGTAATCATTTTCCCCTGTGAAATATCCAACACGAAATCCACATTTTTTTCCCATCAATAATCAATCTATTGAATATTTAACTAAACATTTTTGTTTAAAATAACCAATAACTATGTTGAACGCAAGTAGTTGTGATTAATCGATAACAGGAAGTAATTAAATTTTGTTTCTTTTTTCGTTTATTATTATTATATTTTTAAAATTACTACCATCACTACTACTACTACTATTACCAATACTACTTATTTATATGGAAATTGATAGAAATTTGAAAGAATACATTTTTTTGAAAGGGAAAAAGTAAAATTGAATTATTTAATTTTAAAATTTATATATATATATATATATATATATATATATATATATATATATATATTGCATTACGGGGTTGGGAAGATTGTTAAGTTAAATATAACCCCGTAATGCAATTACATGTGTTCATTAGTCAGTGACTAGCTCCGTGAGTTGTCTTCTCCGAGTTCTAGTGAGAAGTCGTGACCAGTGAAGTTCAACCTGTCTGGGTGTAGACAGTAACTACTACCGAAGACTGTGTATGAGGTTGCGCAACTCTGTGAATTGATCGGAGTTAGATATAAACACCGTTAGATACCGGCTCAGTGATCCAGAGGTTATGTGTTCACGAACAATACCGAAGGTCCCAGGTTCGATTCCTGCGGGCTGCAGGAGTCGTGGATGCGCACTGCTGTTGAGTCGCATAGCAGGATGAAACGGCCGTCCAGTGCTTGCAGTTTTCAAATAATGATCTGATATTGCTCGATCCATAATTTCAAAATGTAATCCAACAACCTCCACAACCCCGTAATGAAATAGAAAGAAACAGAAACATTTTTGACCGCTGATATCGTTATTTCAAAAAAAAATCACTATTACAGTGTAAAACAACAATCTCCATATATGTTTATTGAGAAATCATAAAATGTGCTCACTGGTGATTAGCTTCGTGAAGAAGTTTCTCTGATTCCTAGTGAGAAGACGTATTCAGTAGAGTTCAGCTGTGTCAAGTCTAGGATATAACCAGCGAAAACACTGGGTGAGGTTGCAAAATACCTTAAATTGGTCAGAGTTAGACATTAACACTGTTAGCAGTCGGCCATCTCAGTGGTCTAGAGGTCAAGTGTTCGCATGCGACACCGAAGGTCCTGGCTTCGATTCCAGCAAGCGTGGGCCATGGTTGGACACTGATGATGTGTTTGTATATTCATCCACTATCCTAAGAGAATTATTTGTAAGTCCAATTCTATTGGTCAATATTATGGTCATCCTAACTATCAATGTCACAGACTTCAAATGTCGTTTCCTATTGGCGATCCTAACTATCATTGTCACGTACTTCAATGTTGTTTCCCATTCGATCTAACTGTATAAATATGCATTATCTGTAACGTTTTATGGCTTGGATCCTTATCTTCTTCCGGGCTCACACCTCGTACTTTCTGGATGTTTGTAGAATACACATTCTACTTTATATCAAGTCTTCTTGTTTTACTCAATAGGGATTTGGGACGTTCGGATTAGAGTAGCCCGTTGTGTCACCGGATCCTTAATCCTCGCTTTCGTTCACTGACTAAGGTGAACTCGTAATAGTTCAAGCATATCAAGTGACGTGGTCACATGCATGCGTAACGTGATGAGTTCCATACTAGAACGCAACGGTCATTCAGTACTTCCAGGTTTCTAATGGTGGTCTAACATTGATCGATTCATGATTTCAAATATATTTATATATTCGAATGGTTAACTTTTTTGAATGATCGATAGAATCTATTGAGAGCAAATTTTGACATAATATATATAATATAGAATGTATTTTGGTTGTTATTAACTGCGATCGTTTTTAAATATTTACTAAAATAATTATCGAACCAAAAGTTTCGGACATTGTTTCTGTTATTTCATTGGCTGAACAGTGTATATTGAAGACTTACTTACTTACTTACTTACTTACTTATGCAGTTACTTACTTACTTACTTACATACTTACCCAATGCTTCCTGGTTCCTGATTTTGATGCATGTCTAACTTAGATCTTTTATAATATTAGCGATAATCAATAGATGAGGAAATTCTCGGACTTCTAGTGAGAAGACGTGACCGGTGGAATTCAACCCTGTCGGGCGTAGGTAGCAACTACCAAAGATAAATGGGTAAGGTCACTCAAAATCTGTAGATTGATCAGAGTTAGACATCAACACCGTTGGATGCCAGCCAGCGCAGTGCTCTAGAAGTTAGGTGTTCGCGCTCAATACCAAAGGTCCTGGATTCAATTCCTACTAGGTGCAGGAGTCGTGGATGCGTACTGCTACTTATGAGTTCCATACCAGGACGAAACAGCCGTCTATCAATGCTTCGAGATTTCTCATGACTGTCTCCAACACTGATTGATTGATCGATAATTTCAATGTGTCCAAACACTGATCTCCATAACTGTAATTGAAAAAAATAAAACTCAAGTCATTTCCATTGACACATTTACGAACGAAACTGTAAAACGATGATTATATGACATGATTTCTTTTTACATATTTTGAAACCATGAATCGATCAATGTTAGACCACCATTAGAAACCTGAAAGCACTGGACGGTTTCACCACCCCGTAATGCAATTACATGTGTTCACTAGTGAGTGACTAGCTCCGTGAGCACTCTTCTCCGAGTTCTAGTGAGAAGTCGTGACCAGTGAAGTTCAACCTGTTCGGGTGTAGACAGTAAATACTGAAGACTGTGTTTGAGGTTGCTCAACACCGTGAATTGATCGGAGTTAGACATTAACACTATTAGATACCGGTTCAGTGGTCCAGAGGTTAGACGTTTGTATGCCAGGCCACAGGTCCTAAGTTCGAATCCTGCGAGGTGCAGGAGTCGTAGATACGCACTACCACTGATGAGTAGCCCCATACCAGGACCAAAACAGCCGTCTTTCAGTACTTCCAGTTTTCTAATGGTGTGGTGGTCTAACATTGATCTAGTCATGGTTTCAAAAAATGTGTAACTTAACAACAATCTTCACAACCCCGTTAATGATTTTTTTTACACTAGTAGTCCATTTCACCGAGTAAAAATATTTAGTCAACAATTTTGAAAATTACCATTTAAAAACTCATTTCACAGTTATTATTATTGAACATTGATATAAACAAAAGAATATATTTATTCAATAGTAAAATTACTACAAAAATTAAATGTCCATTTACTTTTCTTTAAATAAGCTATGTCATCATGACATTTGGTAGGTAACAAACAGATTGATGATATTTATATATTTATATATATTTATTTATATCTAAATAGGTAGATAGATAGGTAGGTAACGGGACAATATTTTTAATGAAATCGATCAAATTTTTATTCATCCATTGCGTAAACAGGTAAACAAGTTGTTGTTGTTGTTGTTGATGTTGCTGCTGTTGACTCGGGTCATAATCTTTGAACATCCACACATGCACACACACACACATCCACACATTTCATCATGTTCATGTCAGTCAATGAATGTGTCTATCTATGTGTCCTACTATTATTGAGTGAAATATCAAAAACCAGATCATTTTCGAGTCTGTTTATATGTATATGTGTATACATATGTATATGTCTGTGTGTCTGTGTGTCTATAGATCATCTCACATCCATCTGATCGTTTTTTTTATCCTAGGGTTCGTCTTATCCACCGAAGCTGCTAATCGATGAACGCTTTGGAAATGTATTCAGACATATATATGTATAAGTTGATATTCTACTCTCATACCAATAGGTGTGAGATATATATATATATATGTGATTTGATTACCTTGAATGCTGAAAAAAAACATGCATAGAGGTGGAGTATAGGGAATAATGATCAGTTAGCTTAAACGAAATAATTATATTTTATAGTAGTATATATATACATATATATATATATATCGGTTATCATGATTATTTCATCTAATTTTTTTTCTATTCTGATTTGACAAGAATATATATATATGTATAAATCAAGCGTATGTACGTATGTATGCTCATTGCTATGATGATGATGATGGTAGGTGAATGAGGAATATATTAGTTTGATTAATTTCAGGGAAATAATATAATGAATATTGATGAATGAATGAATGAATGAATAGAAATATTTCTGTTTTTACAAATATAATTCAAGGTTGATGTTATTTTTATGCAATTGAAAAATCATGAATTAATGAGTGTTAGATACTACTTGGAAGTAGTAGATGGCTGTTTTGTTCTGGTATGGGACTCATCAATGGCAGTGCGCATCCATGACTCCTACTGTGGTGCGCGCTACTTATAAGTAGTATATGACGTGAGTGTCAACGTAATGTCTGGCAGCAGAAGATGAGGGAAGATCAAGAAAGGAAGAATGGGAACACAATGCAACTTCTATGAAACGCATGAATAAGTGAAATGTCAGACAATGGATTGATGAAGGATTTACGATATGGTTTTCCTATTTTACTGATTAACTCTGTAATTTTGGTTAAATACAATTCGGTTGCCCTCACTTGTGTTCTCTTTCACTACATTGCTACTCACAGGACTCAAACCTAGGACCTTTGGTATTGCACGTGAAAGCTTAAACTCCTGGTCGGCTGGCATCCAACAGTGTTAATTTCTTATTCTGACCGATGTAGGGATTTTTCTGCGACCTCAACCGTCTGTCTTCGGTCGGTAACCGCCTACACCGGACATGGTTGAACTCCTCTGGTCCCTTATTCTTATTAGAACTCTGAGAATTTCTTCACGAATCTGGTAGTCGCTAGTGAGCACATCGTACGATTTTTCATTGTAGTGTAGTGAATGAGAACACAGGTGGGGCAACCGAATTGTATTTAACCAAAATTACAGAGTTACTCAGTAAAATCGGAAAACCATATCGTAAATATCAGTCCATCATATCGAACTGGACTGTTCCTGTTGCAAAACATCAATCCATTGTCACTATTCATGCGTTTCATACAAATTCCATTGTTTTCTAACTCTTCCTTTCTTGATCTTCCCCCATGTTCTGCTGCCAGACATTACGTTGACTGACACTCATGTCATATACTACTTATAAGTAGCTCACACCACAGTAGAGTTATGGAGACTGTTGTTTATTACTGAAATTATGGTCATGTTTTATTCTCATGAGATTTCTAAAAAGGTTATTCGAATTATTTGTCACCAATGTTTATTTGATATATTCATTTGACTCAAATTTTAGAATTTAAAGTATTTATTTGTTAGAATGGTAATCTGAATCCGAAGAATCCAACAATATATTAATTTGAAACCATGAATCATTCATCGTTAGTCCATCATTAGAAACCCACAATCACTGAATGACTGTTTCGTTTAAGTATAGGACTCATCAGAAGTGTGCATCCACGACTCCTGCCCACGGAGATTGAACCTATTATCTCCTTCAGTCTCACACGCTAAAAATCATCCTCTCGACCTTTTTGAGCCAGAATCCAGTAGTTCATGTGACCGAAAGTCCTGGGTCCGATTCCCTTGAGCCGGAGTCGTGGATGAGCACTTCTGATGAATCCCATGCAAGGACGAAACGACCGTCCAGTACTTCCAGGTTTCTAATGGTGATCTAACAATGATTGATTGATGTTTTTAAGTGATAAACACAATCTATCAGTTTTTCTGGATATCTTGTTTTATTGATTAAGTTTCAGTATAACTCTAGCATACATGAACAGAATTCACACTAATTCTAATCAGTGACAACTAACTGACTATTTTAGTCTAGTTTGCTTTCAAATCACTTAGATTAATAGTCAAAATATCATGAACTTATGAGAGCTTGACAAAAATAGTAGTTATTACAATAATGAACCTCGGGTTATTAAAATTTCAATCTTCAATAGATGAGTAACCATAGTCTCCGAGTTATGATAATTTATGATGAGGGTTGGAATTTCTTGAAACGTAGGGATTCCTCACAAATTTATGAAAACGGTTTACTGACAGGGGTTAACTAGTGGTGACTATTTTTTACCTAATAACTTGATTGTGACCAATTTGGTCTCGTGTACTGTTACGGGTATGCCATAAGTAGCACAAGTTGGCAAAAGCCAGTTGAGCCAATTGCGTATACCTAACCACTGACTGCCTCGTCGAGCTATGTATTACGATGTAGGAATAGGTTGAAAAAAGCTAGGGGTTGTCAAACCAAGACATGGCAGAAATCCATGAAGTTACTGACTAGTAGACTAAGTCATGTCGGTAGGTGTCGGCTACCTGGTTGAGGCTCGCGAGATGATAGTAACCGATGGTTAGAGCTCAAAACCGTTTGCGATGGCGCAGGTGCATTCATTCTTTGTGTTCTATGATATTCTAACTTTCTGAATTCTTCATCACCTCTATCTTTCTCTTTCTAAATTTACCTCACTCAGTTATACATCTTGAATAATATCTCCGAACACTAATCTCTCCGATTACTGCTCACACTTTTACTACCTCTACTAATATGGGATTTGAATTGACAATTGCATCTCTGTGTGTGCTAATGTGGTATGACAACTTGAACTGACGCACGTACGTACGTAGTTCTATGTTGTTGTTAACTGACTGACTATCTGACCATTTACCAATCTGTTTATCTGACCAGATATTATGTAATCAGATGCAATCACCTGGAAGAGTTCGAACTATATTTCAGGGCATATATTTACACTACACAAAAAGTAATACTTTTGATTTATGACTTTATATATATATACAGTCACTTTAGTTGACTACTTCTCGAGTTCAATCAAAACTTGTTAACATGTTTCTATCAAGTTCGTTCATTTAGTGTTAATGACACCTAAATTCCATTGGTTCTATCCATAAGTTCATTGTAAAGATTCATTGTACTAAAGTGTAAAAGTCTTTTCTTCACTAAAATAACAACATTGAATTATATTGTCTTCATAGGCCAGTTTGACTTGAAACAAACATGGTGTGACATTTGAATTACGCACTTACTTAAACGTTCACAAAAAATACTTTGAATACATTCACGATTGAACCATTAAACTTTACAAGTTGAGCATTTCAAAATAAATCACATGGTTGAAAAATCCGATTTAAACAGTAATTGATTGGACATGCCTACTACATTTCACAGTGAGCATTGACAATAAAAAAACAGCTTGAAAACACTAAAACAAGTTGTTCAATTTTCGATTTCATTGAAAAATTCTGTGACAATAATGATTTTTACACATTTGAAATCAACAATCAGTCATCGTTAGACCACTATTAGAAACCTGGAAGCGCTGAAAGACGGCCGTGTTGTCCTACTATGGGACTACTCTTCAGAGGCAGTGCGCATCCACGACTTTTGCAGCCCGCAGGATTCTAACCCGAGACCTTCGTTATTGTGCGCGAACGCCTTACCATCGGACCACTGGGCCGGCCGGCATCCAACGGTGTTAATGTCTAACTCTGATTGATCTAGGGATTTTGTGCGACCTCGCCCATTTGTCTTTGGTAGTTACTGCCTACACCCGACAGGGTTGAACTCCATTGGTCACGTCTTACCAACTAGAACTCCGAGAATTTCCTCACGAAGCTAGTCACTAGTGAGCACTGTTACGATATTTTCGGGCAGAGTTTTGGAGGCTTGTGTTTTTAACACATTTGAAATCATCAATCAATCATTGTTAGACCACCATTAGAAACCTGGAAGCACTGTAAGACGGCCATTTCGTCCTGGTATGGGACTCGTCAGTTGCAATGCGCATCCACGACTCCTCCTCTTCGCAGGATTCGAACCCGGGACCTTTGCCGAAGGTCCCATGCCAGGACGAAATGACCGTCCAGTGCTCCCAGGTTTCTAATGGTGGTCGGTCTAACAATGATTGATTGATGATTTCAAAGGTGTAAAAACTCAAACCTCCAAAACTCTGCCCCACAATAATAATTATTTTTATCAGTATGATAATGGGTATTTTCTCACTGCAAATGAGAACAATGCGAAATTTTAACAGTTTACACTTTGGAACAATTGATATTTTTCTCTGCTTCCTAAAATGTGAAATGATTATCCTTATTATGATTAGTATTTTTTAAATAAAAATACATTTAGTTGTTTGTTTTATTTTCAAAATTTCAATATTTATCAATAAAAATCAATAAAAACAAAACTGAACAACAACGGAAGTATTAATTAATTTTAAATAAAGAAAACAGAGTCAAAAAGAAATGAATAGTTTTTTGTTTGTTTTCTGTTTGATATTTAAAAAAAAAACAGAGTATTCTGAAAACAATTGAATGTTGAACTGAATAGGAAACTCTTATATTTCGCGCTTTGGTTTTTTTTCCCCAAAACCACCCACTCCAATAAACAAACAGTGATGTGAATTAGTATACACTGAAAAGTGAATTAGCAGCTGAAGTGTTTATATATAAATGTATATATATATATATATATATATATATATATATATATATATATAATGTATGTGGATGGATATAAGTTGAAGCGTTTGTAAATAATATTGAAGATTGAATGTTTGTTCAACGTTCAATGCTCACTGAACGCTTATTCAGTGTTCAGTGCTCAATGTTAAATACTATTTCATTAAAGACATTATATTATGTATTAAAAAACAATGAGAACAAAACTTGATAGGAATTTTTCGCTCTTAAAATGATTACTGAAATGAGCCTAGGTTGACAAATTTAGCAATCGGTAACCTTCTTTTTAATTTCTAAAATTATATGTCGTAAGGTCATTGATCTCATAATAAATAAACATTTTTTTTGAAACCATGAATCGATCAATGTTAGACCACCATTAGAAACGTGGAAGCACTGAAGGACGGCCATTTCGTCCTGGTATGGGACTCCTCAGTAGTGCGCATCCACGACTCCTGGTGCTCGCAGGATTTGAACTCAGGACCTTCGGTATTGTAGGCAAACGCCTAACCATCGGACCACTAAGTCGGTCTGTTAGTTAGATATTAACACCATTAGATACTGGCTCAGGGGTCCGATGGTTAGGCGTTCGCCTACAATACCAATGGTCCTGGGTTGGAATCCTGCGGGGTGCAGGAGTCGTGGATGCACACTGCTGATGAGTCCCATACTAAGATGAAATGGTCGTCCTGTTCTTCCAGGTTTCAAGTGGTGATATAAAATTGATCGACCCATGATTTCAACGAAACCCAATGATCTTCATAACCCTATAATGACAATTTTAATAATTGCTAGCTAAGTTGCTCTCTAGTGACTATTTAAATGAGGAAGTTCTCAGAGTTCTAGTGAGAAAGCGTGATCAGTGGAGTTTAACCCTGTTGAGTGTGTAGGCAGTGACTACCGAAGACAAATGAGTGAGTTTGCGCATAATCCTTAGATTGATCAAAGTTAAACATAAACACCGTTGGATGGCAGCCGGCTCAGTGGTCCAGAGGTTAGCAGTTCGGGCTGGAGGCCGAAGGTCTTGGGTTCGAATCTTGCGAGTAGTTGCAGAAGTCATGAATGCGCACTGCTGATTAGTCCCATTCCAATACGAAACGACCATCTAGTTCTTGTAGGTTTCTAATAATGGTCAAACAATGATTCATTCTTGGTCTCTATGACAAAGATAAACACTCATCTGTAATTATCTCAAAACAGTTAACAGTGTCTCTTCCTACAAGTGACGTCTGACATGTCGAAACTGTGACAACAACTCATCAGATTATGTGAACCAATGACTTCTTTCTTAGTGTTTTAAATATACAAAATCCCTAGATCAATCAGAGTTAGACATTAACACCGTTGGATGCCGGCCGGCCCAGTGGTCCGATGGTTAGGCATTCGCCTACAATACCAATGGCCGCGGGTTCGAATCCTGCGAGGAGAAGGAGTCGTGAATGCGCTCTGCTGATGAGTCCCATATCAGGACGAAACGGCCGTCCAGTGCTTCTAGGTTTCTAATGGTGGTCTAACAATGATTGATTGATGATTTTAAATGTGTAAAATAAAACACAAACCTCCAAAACTCTGCCCGAAAATATCGTAACAGTGCCTATTCTCACTATGATCATTGACGTATGGCACAGTGTTCAGGAGAAGTTCGGAACATAAGTAAACATGAATTTCAGTGCTGAAGACTCTAGATCCCCAGCATCCACTTGCAAAAGGCCTTAATTTTGAATGTTTCGTGTTTTCGTGTTGCCCAGTTGACCTTGAGATTACATTTCCTACCAGGAGAATCCTTGACTGTCATTGGTTGATTTGTCATTTTAGCACGCTACTTTTGTGGCTCTCCCAAGGGGTGTGGTGGTGTTTCGTTCTCCGACCTGAAGCTTTCATTCTTCTTCTGCTGAACAACATCATCAGCACAAACTTCAGATGGACATGAAGTATTCGAATTTCTCCACGTTTGACCTGTAGTTTGTTCTATCGACCACGATCTTGATTGGTTACTGTTGACTTTAGACCTGTCGTTGTTAGCACCTTTGTTTTGATTGTTTCCCCCCTGTTGATCGGTTTCTTGATCCTATGTTTGTCTATGATTTTTCTGATTGGTTGATAAATTGGGTCAGTTTCGATGTTGTTGTTGATTGCTGATTGACCTGAGTGTGTCAAGCTTCTAAAAATTATCTCTCCCAATGACATTTCTATTTTGTATAAACAAGCTCGATTGGTGTGCTTGTCAACAACATATTTTCTCAGTGCTTGTAGTAGACTACACTTTCTACGCCTTATCAAGAAGACTTCTTGATACAATTAGCCGGTCCGGGGACAGTCGAATCAGAATAGCCTATCGCATCGCTGCATCAGTTATCTTCGCTCTCGTTTACCGAGTAAGATGAACTCGTAATAGCATTCAAGCATATCAACTGATGAGCATATCACTTAACTAGTGAAAAAGACTCAAAACTAGTTTGTCTGATAAATGTGCCTTCTCAGTCATATTATGTAACAAAAATTTACTACTTTGCTTTAGATAAGATCTCGTTATGGCATGAGGCTTGATTGGTGCGCAATTTTTTACACATTGATCAATGTTCAATAAACTTTGATGATGTAATAATATCAACAAAAAATTTATGACGTAGTAATCAATAACTGTTTTTTTTCCGGATTAATGAAGACTTTATTGATTTGATGTATTTATTGACAATCTTAAAAATTTTTTATTTTGTATTTCGCCGAATAGTCATCAGATTTTGTTAGGAAAAGAAACAGTTAATTTTTGTCATAATCAGTGATTGTATATAATTATTTTCATTATGAAGTTCTGGAGATGGTAGATCAATAGATGAAGTGGTGAAACTTCATCAATTGAGGTGGTAGGGACATGTGTTACGTGTGGCTAACCACTGACTGCCTCGACGAGCTATGTTTTGTAGTGTAGGAGTAGGTTGGAAGAAAGCTAGGGGCGGTCAGACCAAAACATGGCAGAAATCCATGAAGTCACTGACAAATGGACTGAGTCATGTTGGTAGATGTAGACTACCTGGTTAGGGTCCGCGAGATGATAATAATCGATGGTTAGAGACCTTGAATGACATGGCTCAAAATCGTTCGCAATGGCGCCAGTGCATTTATTCTTTGTGTTCTCTCAAATCCCAATCTTTTGGATTCTTCAACAACTCTAGTCTTGACTTTCTAAACGTTTCTCACTGAATTATACTTCTTGAATAATATCTTCTAATCCTAACTTCTTAGATTACTTCTAATACCTTTACTACCTCTTCTACTATTAAATTTGAATTGACAATTATATCTCTGTGCTGATGTGGTATGGTGACATGAACTGATGTACTTACGTACGAAGTTCTACGTTGCATCTGACTGACTGACTGACTCTGGAGATTGTTGTTTATTACAGAAATTTGGCGAAAAGCAGCAGGAGTTGTGGATGCGCATGGCCACTTACTGGCTGTTTTTCAATGCTTTACAGGTTTTTTCTTAACAGCGGTGTCTAACAGTTATCGATCGATTCATGGTTTCAATTCTTTTCAGTTTGAGTTATGGAGATTAGTGTTTTTACACATTTGAAATTACCAATCAATCATTGTTAGGCACCACCATTAGAAACCTGGAAGCACCGAAAGACGGCTGTTTCGTCCTGGTATGGGACTCATCAGTGGCAGTGTGCATCCACGACTCGTGCATCTTGCAGGATTCGCACGCGAGACCTTCGGTATTGTGCGCAAACGCCTAAACTCTGGACAACCGGGCCGGCTGAAATCCGACGGTGTTAATGTCTAACTTTGATTGATCTAGGGATTTCGCGCGACCTCACCCCACATGTCTTTGGTAGTTACTGCCTACACCTCACAAAGCTGGTGGTCACTAGTGCACACATTTTACGATATTTTTTTAATTAGAGTTATGGAGAGTAGTGGTTTTTTTTGTACACATTTGAAATGATCAATCAGTTTCAGTTATGGTAAAATTAATCAATAGTTATTGATTGTTTAAATTTGGCTTTGAATGAGTAGATTAATGTTTACTGTACTGAACTTTCAATTAGTAATAAAACCGATTTAAACGCCATTTTTATTTATTTGAGCTCTGAAAGTTCGGTAATATCATAGGTAATCTTCTAAACGGCATTTAGTTGAGTAAATGAACCAGCGTTTTGTTCATATGAGGAATATTTTATTCGTTATATACTACACGGAGAGATATGAATTCTCAGTCATTTGCAACATAGAACTTCGTACATAAGTACATAAGTTCATGTTGCCATACCACATCAGCACAGAGACGCAAATGTCAAATCAAATCTCATAGTGATAAAGATAGTAGAGGTATTATTGGTAATGAAGAAGACTAGGCTTTGAAGATATTATTAAAGAAGTATAATTCAGTGAGATAAGGTTAGAAAGACAAAGGTAGAAGTGCTGACGAATCCAGAAGATTAGGATTAGAGAGAGCTCAAAGAATGGATGCACTTGCGCCATTGCAAACGATTTTGAGCCATGTCGTTCAGGGTCTCTAACCACTGGTGACTTTCGTCTCGCGGATCCCAACCAGATAGTCTACATCTACCAACATGACTCAGTCCATTTGTCAGTGACTTCATGGATTTCTGCCATGTTTTGGTCTGACCGCCCCTAGCACTCTTCCAACCTACTCCTACACCACAAAACATAGCTCGTCGAGGCAGTCGGTGGTTCTAGTTAGTTGGAAATTCAAATCTTCAAAATTGAATACCGTTCAGAGTTATATTGTTAAAATATTGAAATATTACTTAATGTCAACTTTTAAAAACTTTTCAATACCCCAGCGAACATCTCAATACCCCATTAAGTAGAGGTAGAAGTGTTGACAAGACGTAGAAAGGGTATCAGGTCAACATGCGCACACAAATCGAGTTTCTGTATACATCATACAAACGTCCTTAGGAGAACCACAAAAATAGAGTACTAAAGTAACACATCAACTAACAACAGTTAAGAATTTTCCGAGTGGGCTATGTAATCGCTAGGTCAACTGATCAGCCCGTACTCGAAAACATAAAATTCAAAATTAGGACCTTTATCAAGTGAGTTCTGGGGATCTAACGTCCACAATAGCGTTCTTACGCAAGACTGAAGGTCATGCGAATAGCAGGAGTTGTGGATGCACACTGCTGATGAACGAAACAGCCGTCCAGTGTTCACAGGTTTCTAATGGTTATCTAACAATGATTCATTCATGATTCCAAAGTACGTATACGTGTTCGACTATACATGAAATACCTATATGTACTTTTCAAAAGTCCTAAGCTCTAATGAAACTTGTGCACAGTATCCACTAGCTTTGATAAGTTTCTTCAGTTGACGTTAAACGAACAAATTGATTTATCGACAAGCTTTGTAAATCTCTCTAAGATTACAACATGAAAAAAGCACTTCCACTGACAAGTCTCGAGAGTAAGACGAAGTGCAAGTCCTTGATTCTACTCCTAACTACTAATTACTGAATATACTACAATGTCTTTGAAAAAAAAACTGAAAAGAATCTTATTACATAATCAACTTAGAAAACTTTTTCTTGCGTAAATCGATAATTATTGATTGACTGATTGATTTTCCGCTTCCATTTAGCATCCATACCACAACACACGTGAGCAACCTCCTCAACTCAGGATCAATACCATCAAACAACAAGTTCAATGTACAATACCGGACAACTGATCCAAATTTAGCAACAGAATGGAAACCGCTACAATATGATCAAGTTCCTGGTGTTTATAGCGCATTCCCTGATACACAACGACCACCACGTTTAGGCGATTGTGTTGGTAAACTGACAGAAACCTCAAAAACTAATTGTACACCAAATACTGAACTAATTCATCAAGATACATCTGTACCAGTAACTACAACATCACATTTTAGTGTAAGCTTTGAAAGTCCACTAGAAACTTGTCCATTAGGAACACGACTTAGTCCGGTTGGTAGTAGTTGTTGGTCATCATCGGAACAACATATCTCACCAGACTTGACATCACTTATGAGTAGTAGTACTAATTCTGTATCAGCTGGTATCTCATTAAGTTCAGGTCGTCAACATGCTCTAAGATCATTATTACACAGGCAACCATCAGCTGGAACGGGATGTTCCGGTGGGACATTATCCACAGAGGCAGGACAATTACAATCAACTACACATTCTGTACGTTCTGCTCCACTATGTGCTGCTACTGCTACTACTAATAGTACTACTAGTCAATTGACTAAATCAAAATGGAATAAACAGTTGGGAATGAATAAGAGTACAAATTTACAGTATTTTGTGCAACCACCAGCACCAGCACCACCACCCCCACCCGTACCTCCGTCATTAGTAATCAGTGATCCAGAAGAAGAGATGCATGATAAACGTTTACAATTGTAAGTTAATTTTAATTTAGGATATTTTAAAGTTTTATGCTAACACTCTATTTGTTTGCTGTCGTATTATGTGTTGGACAATGTTTATGAACTAACTGCTAATTGGCTACTGGACTGCAGTCACCAAAGCCTACTCTCTTTTGATGTCTGCTTCTGAATCCCTAGATCAGCGTGTTCTTTGGTCTTCCTCTTTGTTTTTTTCTTATTGTCTTGAGGATTTCAAGTTGAGGCTTGTTTTGTGATGCGCAGTGTTGGGGATGTTAGATCCCCAAAATTCACTTGATAATGCCTTATTTTGGTTTTCACGTTTGCCAGCATGGGCTGATCAGTTGACCTTGAGATTTCAATTCCCACCAGGAAAACCCATGGCTGTGATTGGCTGCTGTGTGTTCTAGTGTGCTATTTTTTAACTGTCTCAAGGACGTTCCTATGTTGTATAAATAAACGAGAGTTGTATGCTTGATTGTACTGTGATTGCTGGGTGTTTGTAGAATATACTTTCTACGCTTACAAAGCCTTTTTGCTTCAACCTCGGATTCAACGTAGCCTACCTGGACGCTGGTTTATTGTCTCGTTCGCGTTTATCGACTAAGGTAAACTCGTAATAGCCTCAAGCATACTAAGTGACCAACTTATCACGCAGTTTGATGATTTCTACAGTATATTTCTTATCTGTCTACCTCTTTAGCTGGAATCTGGTTTGTTCTCGCCTAAAGTAGTGTGTTACTGATAATGTCTAGCCAACGTAGACAACTGTTAATAAATACTTGTATCTTCTGAATGATGGATTTCGTTGTTCTACAAGTTTCAAGTTCGTACACTAGAAGTATGTGTTGGCGTTTGTTCTGAGAATTTTCGAAGTGTAGATATTCTAACCTGGCTTTATTAATTCTTGACTTCACACCTGCATTAGATACCTTCTGTTTGTCAATGATGCTGACGAGGTATCTGAAAGTTTCCATATCTTCTCGATCTGCTTCACCGAATTGTGATTCGGATAGTGCTCTCTGTGTTGCGTCAAACAATCTCACTTCTTTCTTTGTGTACTGCTCTAGAAACTGTTATTACACTGTCCGTCTTCCTTCGCACTTGTGGTTGTACTCGGGATAGTAGATTACACGTGCTCTAGCTGTCAGTCAGTCAGTCAGACAGATGCAACGTAGAACTTCGTACGTAAGTACATCAGTTCATGTCACCATACCACATCAGCACAGAGATTTAATTCTCAGTTCGAATCCAATAGTAGAAGAGGTAGTAAAGGTATTAGAAGTAATCGAAGAGGTTAGGATTAGAAGATATTATTCAAGAAGTATGATTCAGTGAGAAAAGTTTAGAAAGTCAAAACTAGAGTTTTTGAAGAAACCAGAAGATTAGGATTTGAGAGAACACAGAGAATAAATGCACCGGCGCCATTGCGAACGATTTTGAGCCATGTCATTCAGAGTCTCTAACCATTGATTATTATCATCTCGCGGTCCCCAACCAGGTAGTCGACAACTACCGACATGGCTAAGTCCACTCGTCAATGACTTCATGGATTTCTGCCACGTTTTGGTTTGGCCACCCCTAACTTTCTTCCAACCTATTCCTACACTACACTAGCTGTGCTTCCCCTGAAATATGGAACTTCTCAAAATCCAGTCAACCACCAGAAAATAGAGAAAGAACCAGAGTAAGAAGACTTGTCTGACGCCGGTCTTTACTTGGGCTACATCTCCGAGCTGCCGTCCATACATGACTTTGCGGTATGGTTCGTCATATGAATTACGTTTACCAATAACTATATTCTCAAGCACTCGATAGTGTCCAAGATGATCCCGTAATGCTCTCCTGCTAACTCTATGGATACTCTTTCGTCGTTAAGGGAGTTGATGTGAAGTTATAAGTTCCATTCAATGGACTGTTTCATGTTAATTCCTAGTGTCGCAATCTCGTTGGTTCATGATTTATCTTTAGACAATCCAGCCTGCTGATCTGGAAGTTGAGCGTCTGGTAAATCATTGATTCACTTCACCGCCACTCTTTTAAAGACTTTTCTTGACACTAACAGTAGTGTGATACTTCGGTAGTCCTCACATTTACTAAGATCTTTATTTGGTATCGGTACTTGTTATTTCTTGCAAATCTTGTTGAAGAGGGCATGAAGCATATACTCCTGTCTTCAGTGCTTTAACTTGCATACGATTTCTGATCTTATAGGTTTATCACTATTCATTTGTCTGATGACTAGGCTGATTCTTTCGATCTTTGATGCGGTAATACTTACAGACAAGTTTATAGGTGCTGCTTCGAATGTCAGGTGGTTTTAGTGAGGTCAGTTTATTTTAGAGTTCTTTGAAGTCGTCTATTGACCTTTCCAACTGTTCTTGGAAGCAATAAGTGACTATATCTTTACCATAGCGAAAGATTCTGAGTCGTAATATTTAAAGTCTTTAAACATTGGTTACAATGAACGTTCGGATCCTAACCTGAAAGTTTTAACTGATCACTCCATGAACTAATGTCACGTTTTGATATGACCTCTTCTAGTTTTCTTCTTACCAACTCCTACACCAGAAAATAAATTCAGAATTGACTAAATCAGTCATTAGATGGTATTCAATGTTGAATAAATTTCATTTCTCAATGTTGAATGAAGTAAATCTTTCAAAATACTTATTTGACCTATTGAATTAGGTTCCTTCGTATGGCTTCGAGTTAATCAGTTTTGAAAAAATGCATAGATTATGCAAACAATATTTATAAAGGACGAGTCTACGGCATGTTACGCCTGCACGTAAACACGTCAATTTGATATACTTGAACTATTACGAGTTTACACCTTAGTCGGAAAACGAGAGCGAAGATCGAGGATCCTGCGACACAACATGCTATTCAAATCCGAATATCCCAACCCCCATATTTAGTAAAAATAAGGAGACTTGATATGAAGTGAAACTTGTATTCTACAAGCATCCAGAAAGTACGAGGTCTGAATCCAGAAGAGAACCAGGATCCCGGACTATGGATCCAGGACCGAGTCCTGGTCCTGGTCGTGGTCATAAAGTGTTACAGATAATGCGTATTTATACATTTTGGTCGAATGGGAAACAGCATCGAATTCTGTGGCATTGACAGTTAAGACGATCAATATGAAGTAAGATTTGGAGTGTCATTGACAGTCCGGATGACCAATAAGAGACAACATTGAAGTATTTGACTTTGACAGTTAAAACGACCATAATTTTGACCAACAGAAATCGACCAATAATTCTCTTAGGATATTGGATGAATATCCTAACAGGCATAGCAGTTTGCTGTGTTCTACTATACGGCTGTGAAACATGACCAGTAAGAGCGAAGGATATTCCTAGGCTATTAGTAATCGATAATAGGTGTCTTCGGAGCATTGCCTGTGTATCCTGATACCGTTCAGTAACCAATGCTGTTTTTAGGAAATAGGTAACAGATAAGGATGGCAAATCAATTGATGAAGTTGTAAATCTTCCGTTGAGGTAGTTAAGACATGTGTTAAGAATGCCTAACAGCCGACTGCCTCAACGAACAATGTTGTCTTATGTAAGAGCAGGCTGGAAGGAAGCTAGAGGCGGCCAAACCAAAACATGGCACAAATCTTTGAAATTACTGACAACTGAACTGAGCCATGTTGGTAGATGTAGATTACCTGGTTAGGGTCCACGAGACAATAGTAACCGATGATTAGAGATTTTGAATGACGAGGCTTAAAATCATTTGCAAGTCAGTCAGTCAGATGCAACGTAGAACTTTGTACATAAGTACATCAGTTCATGTTGCCATACCACATCAGCACAGAGAAGTAATCGTCAATTCAAATCCAATAGTAGAAGAGGTAGTAAGGGAATTAGAAATAACAATGCAAGCATGTTCGGGTTGCGATTTTCCCCCTCGAAATGCAAAATGTTGCTAAAATCATTTGCAATGGCCTAGGTGTATCCATTCTTCGTATTCTCTCAAATCCCAATCTTCTGAATTCCTCTTTTGAAATTTATTCCACCAGGATATACTTCTCGAATCTTCTCTTCTCCCCCATTGATATTACTGCTAATACTTCTACTACCTTTACTACTCCCAGGTTTGAATTGACAATTCTATCTCTGTGTATGCTAATACAGTATGGCAACGTGAATTGACGTGTATACGTACGTACAAAGTTCTACGTTGTAGCTGATTGACTAGCTGACTGACTGAACAATCTTCATCAATAAAGCAACTAATATATCGACTTCAAATCATCAAACTCAATTTACCCGAAATTTTCATTATCCTTAATTCCTTACCTGATATTCGGCAAATAAACTTTTCCACAGTGTAACAAAGTTAATAACGATGCTGAATCAACTTTCAAGTTGAATTTGACTTTTTCTTTGTCTTTGTGAAGAAAAAGCAAGCACCAGTAACAACAACACTAGTCAGACTTAGATTCAACATTCGAATAGTTTGAACAAAAAAAAATAGCCGAAACGCCTTTAACATTAGCAGGAAAGAACAGAGAGAATAAACATGTGTACAGAATAATTCATGTTGTGTGTGTGATTTTCATGTCCTACGCACAAATAATAAAATAAACAGAATCTTAATTAATAATAATAATAGTAATCATACACCATAGAATGGCAGAGAAAGAAGTAAATTGTACAATATTTTTTTTTTGGTTTTCGAAATTGTAACATTTGTAAAAAAAACACTGTAACCGCCCAAATCTCAACTAACTCGTTTAAACAATGAATTGGTCTAATTCTGTTTGTGGCTTATCTTCTCTTCTACTCATTGTTTCGTTCTCGATTTGAACAAAAACCTTCATGTTTATTTATATTCCCGTTTCTATTATTTTTTTCTCCCTCTGTCTTGTAACATAATTTAGTTGGTGTGTTTCAATTTCTTCGTCTGATATTTCATATTCTTTCTATTTACACGATATGTTTATGCTTTTTTTGTCTTATGAAATGAATTGTTACATTGTTTCGGCGTATGATTTAGTTGGACAATGTTAGATGGTAGATAAATCAGAGAACTGCATCATACATCTAACATAGTTAAGCTCCACTGGTCATGGTTTTCTTACTAGAATCTAGCGAATGTTATCAGCCGACGCGTTACAAAATTTTCTTGTACGTTTATCGAACAACACTAAATGAGTTGTTACTGGAGCAAAAGTGCCCAGCGGAAATCCTGATAGGAAGAAGATGGAAAACGATCCACAGCCTGATGCATCCGACTAATGCATCAACATCAGTAGAGACAATGCTGCAAAGGCAATCCACGTACAAAGTGGGGTGTTCTGTGTTTGCCCTTGACTATAGAACGAACCATGGTCCTTAGGCAGAAGCGCGAGTGGTCAGAAGAGTTGGTCCGGTTATGTACGAAATAAATGTGGGAGGTGATAAATGGTCACGTCATCGGAATCAGATACACAAACGACTAGCCCATGATCGTCCATCAACAAGAGAAAATCATCCCCTTGACATCCTGCTTGATACCTTCAACCTACCGGCAGCCCCCCTCCACGAGAAGAAATTCAGCAACAAGCTTTTCTCCGTTCCAGAAGGTATCCTCACGGACAGCGGCGAACAACAGTCAAGATGCAAGTCGACGAAAGGAGTGCACGCTGTTAAATAACGGGAAGAGTGTTGAGCGCGTTAGATCCCCAGAACTCACTTGATAAATGTCTCAATTTCGGATTTTATTCATGGGCTGATTAGTCAACCTTGAGATCACATTTCCCATCAGAAAAAGCCTTGGCTGTGATTGGTTACTGCGTTATTTTAGTGTACTATCTTTGTGACTCTCTCAAGGACGTTTCTGTGATGTATTAATAAACGCAATTTGTGTGCTTGAGATCAATGCGTATTTGCTGGGTGTTTGTAGAAAACACTTTGTACGCTATATCAAGACTTTTTCATGAGTTCCTTTGGGTCAATGGATCAGAGTAGCCTACCCGGATGCTGGTTCATTGTCTCGTTCTCGTTTATCAACTAAGGTAAACTCGCAATAGTTTCAAGCCTATCAAGTCACTTGTGAGCTAGGTTCGTAGATGTGCACTGTTGATGAGTTCCATACTACGATAAAACGGCAGACCAGTTCCTTTAGGTTTCTAATGCTGACCAAACATTGATCAGTTCACGATTTCAATAAAACTGAACAATCTCTACAACCGTATAAAATGAAAATTTTTCAACTTGAACATTTGTCCGTCAGAGTTATGGAGATTATTGTCTTTATATATACATTGAAATCTTGAATCAATCATCGTTAATCCATCATTGTTGTGGCGTTTGATTTTGGTAGGTAAATCAGAGAAATTTGTTTAGTTCAATCATCATGATGCATGTGAATGTGTCGACAAATTCAAATTTTTAAATCAAAACCATTTTCTTCTATTTGAACGCTTAGATAACCTATAGGAATGATGTTTGGGAAAAAAATCCTTGAAATGTGATTGGATGATTTAACTAGGTCATGTTCATGGTATTGGAGATTGACTAGGACGGTTATTACGCAGCATTGAATAAAAATAACAATTTATGACTAGGTATATGAAATATAAAATAGAATCTTTAGATCATTTAATAAGGGCGAAATGACTTTTATTCAGATGAGAAGTACCTAGACGAATATTAAACAATCCTTTCTGGTTCTCAACGCATTGCTGCTACACGATATTAATCAATGTGGAAAATGATTCTTTCAGTTAGAGTTATGGAGATTAGTGTTTTTACACATTAAAATTAATCAGTCAATCATTGTTAGACACCACCATCTTGGAGCACTGGATGGCTGTTTCCTCTTGGCATGGGACTCATCAGGCGTTCGCATGCAAGACCGAAGGTCCTGTTAGTAGCAGGCGTCATGGATGTGCATTGCCACTGATGAGTAGTCTTATATCAGGACAAAACGGCCTTCTTCCAATGCTTCCAGGTTTCTAATAGTGATGTTTAACAATGACTGTTTTAATTGAATTACTCACTATAAATAATTCTCAAGATGAACGTATCATTCACTCGCATCTTGTTATGGCCATAATTACGACGAATGAGTTTTTGCAATTGTTAAAATGAATGTGAATAGAGTGCTGATCAATCGATAAAATGCAGAGTTATATGATATAACCGAATGATTACTGTTCATGAGACTGGATTATATAAACAAAGTGAAGACTACTTATTAGAATAGAATAAATTTATCATTTATTGTATTATTCACGTTTAACTGAAACGACAAAGATACGAATAAATCTCATTAGAAGTCGGTTGGACTATAAACGATTACTTATTTATGCCTGTTACCCCCAATGAAGCATAGGTTGCTGACTAGTGTTCTCCAACCTACTGTGTCCTGGGCTTCCATTTCCAGTTCTTTCCAGTTTTTGTTCATTCTTCTCATGTCTTTCTCTATTTCTAGGAGTAATGTGTTTCTTGGCCTTCGTCTTTTCATTTGACCTTGAGGGTTCCCAGTAAGGGCTTGCCTTGTGATGCATTTGGGTGCTTTCCTCAGTGTTTGTCCTATCCACCAACTCCAGCGCTTCTTCCTGATTTCCTCCTCCATTTATTTTTACGGGTCAATGAAGTGTCAATAAGTTTACTTACTAGTGACTAGTTGCATGAGAAAATTCTCGGAGTTCTAGTGAGAAAACATGACCAGTGGAGTTCAACTCTGTCTTATGTTGGCAGTAACTACCAAAGACAATAGATGAAGTTGCGCAAAACTCTTAGATTGATCAAAATCAGACAAAATACCGTTCAATGTCTGCTTAGTGGTCTGGAGGTTCTGAGTTCATTCACGGGGCCGAAAATTCTTGTTTCGAATCCCACGAGTGGCAGCAGTCTCTGATGCCCACTCCTGATGAGTTCCATTCCAGGATGAAACGGCCATCCAGTGCTTGCAAGTTTATAATGGTGGTGTCCAACAATGATTGATTCATGATTTTAATATGTAAAAATGGTCTTTAAATGATAAATATGACTTGGATGAAACAGATCAGCATTTATCTGTTCAGTAACAAATCTCTCAGCTAGATGAAATAACAATTCTTGACCTATTGATGTCCACGTGATAATCTTGCTAAGGGTTTCCCTTCCAGTATTGTTTCATACTTCTTGCGCTTCATACATTCAAAGCTTTCTCTCTGGATTCATGAGCATTTGGATAACTTCTACTTATTAGCTAGTGATTTGTAAACATTATTTTATCACAATGATCTGGTGCAATACAGTTCGGAAGTGGAATGTTGAGTGCAACTGACTGTTTACTATATATCTATATATACATTCATAGCTAATTATGTTCTGCTTTGTAACTTAAATTTCAGTTACCAGTTACCCAAAAAAAGGCCTAGGACAGAGTAGGTTGGCGGATACAGGTCGGCGGCCTCTGCCCCATTAGGGGTAATAGGTGTACGTAAGTAATTAAGTAAGTAGATAAGTAAGTAAGTAAGTAAGGGAGTTGGTAAAGTAAGTAGGTAAGTAGGTAAGTGAGTAAGTAAGTAAGTAAGTAAGTATGTAAGTGAGTTGGTAAAGTAAGTAGGTAAGTAGGTAAGTGAGTAAGTAAGTGCATAAGTGCATAAGTTAGTAAGTAAGTAAGTAGGGAACTAAGTAAGTACCAAATCTTTTCACGCACACACGCACACAAACCAAATACTTCATCTATCCATTGAAAATGTTTTTGGTATTTTTTTGTTACCTATTGAAGGTATGTTCTAACTATTCGATGTATCGCTTATCCACTGCTGACTGCTAATACAACCGGTCAAAATAGACGATATCTACGAGTTACAAAAGATTATTTAAATATTTTGAAAGAACGCTTTCAGGTAGGTGATTTATATATATATATATATAAACAATCTTATAATGTTTTGTCTGTGTTAAGAATCTGGTCGAAGTAGAAAGTCCACAAGTATATGCACCCTTTCCAACAAATTCCAATCATATATTATTAAGCTGGACAGAGTTTATCATTTAGATTTATTCAGTAAACTATTCTTGTTCATGTTGGGGACGTTAGATCCCCAGAACTCAATTTGATAAAGATACTCATTTCGGATTTTGAATGTTTCAGCGCATGGACTGATCAGTTGACCTTGAGATTATATTTCCCACCCGGAAAATCCTTGAATGTCATTGGTTGATGTAGTGTTTTATTAGGCTATTTTTGTGGCTCTCTCTCTCGTATTACTGGGTGATTGTTTCGTCCCGTTTACCGACTAAGGTGAACTCGTAACAGCATTCAAGCATATCAGATGACGAGCTTATCAGTTGATGTTATCGTGTTTGTTAGTCTTGTTATGGAGCTATCCACGATGCTCGCTCGCTCGCTAGCTGAAATTGAGCCCAAGATCTTTTTCTTCACACGTGAAAGCCTAATGGGAAGCCGTAACCAGTGAAGTTCAACCGTGTCTGGTACGAGGTAGTTATCCACCAAAGACAAACAGTGAGGTAGCGCATTACTATTGTTGGAAATATGTTCTCTATTGATAGCTGGTTTAAATGCAGATCTTTCGCTCTAGTTATAAACGATAACATTATCACTGTTAGAAACCTAGAATTACTGGACGGCCATCTCGTCCTCCTTGTATGGGACTTATCGTCGCCGTGCATCCATGACTCCTGCTACTCGCGGGATTCGAACCCCGGACCTTTGATACTGCGCATGAACGCCTTATTTCTAGACCACTGAGTTTGCGTCCGACGGTGTAAATCTCTAGCTTTGACCAATCTAAGGATTTTGCAAAACTCCACTTGTTGTTTTCTGTAGTAATTGACTACATTCGACAGGAATGAAATCCACTGGTCACAGTCCGACCCCACAAGCGGGCATCTTGGATGTGTATTGCTGAAGACTCCAATGGCAGGACGAAACGGCCTTCCAGTGCTTCCAGGTATCTAATAGTGGTCTAACAATGACTGATCCGTGATTTCAATATGAAACGAAGCCTAGGTTTTCACTATCAATGAAATATCTATCACTAACAATTTACTGCTTGAAAAAACAAAATTCCCATGTGAAACATATCTTACAACTGAGATTAACAATGTAACGTCCCAGTAATAAGTTGTTAACACAGTCAAACTTTGTAATCTGTTTCAGTTTATAATAATATTTTATTTTAAAAAATAGTCTGGAAGGCGGATTAAGTTGGAAAAAATATATCAGGAAGAAATGAATGTCTGCTCTGATGATTTCGAAGTGTGTTATTTGCATTAAGTTTGATAAATGCAATGTTACACTGATGAATTTCAATCTTAGCAAGTTCCTTTACTCTAGCGAATACAATAGTAACTATCAAAACAGATTGATCGTTGAAACAATCAGTCAGTTAGTCAGTAAGTTAACAACAACATAAAACTTCGCACGTACGTACATCCGTGTTCAAGTTGCCATGCCACACTAGCACACAGAGATGCGATTGTCAATTCAAGTCACATAGTAGTAGAGGTAGTAGAAGTGTTAGCAGTAATCCGAGAGATTAGGGTTCAAAGATATTATTCAAGAAGTAGAATCTAGTGAAATAAACCTACAAAGAAAAAGATGGTGATGAGGAATTCAGGTTAGAATTTCGGAGAACACAAAGAGTGGATGCACACGCGTTATTACAAACGGTTTTGAACCATGTCATTCACGATGTCTAACCGTCGATAACTATCAGCTCGCGGATCCCAACCAGGTATTCGACACGTACCAACATGACTCAGTCCAGTGGTCAGTGACCTCATGGATTTGTGCTATGTTTTGGTTTGGCCACTACTAGCTTTCTTCCAGCCTACTCCTACACCTGAAAAAATCGCTCGTCGAGGCAGTTGGTGGCTGGGCATTCGTAACACATGTCCCAACCACTTCAACTGATGAAGTTTCACCACTTCATCTATTGGTTCGCCACCCTTACCTAGTACCATTTTCCTAACAATAACACTGCTTGCTCGATGGTCCCATGATACACGACCAATGCTCCGGAGACACCTATGATCGAAAACCAGCAACCTACGAATATCTTCTTCTCTGAATGACCATATTTAGCATTCGTAAGGTAGCACGGAACGAACTGTTGCGCAGTACACTTGTCTTTTGATTAGCGAACGGATAAGTGACGCAGGTTGGCAAAAGCCAGTCAAGCGTTCTATATCCGAGCTGGGACTTCGTCAGTCGCCAGGCCATCAGCGCTGATTGGACCCTCCAGATAAGTGAAACGGTCAACTCACAGAACTGCTTCACTCCCTATCACTAGGTCAAACGCCTGAATTTATGTGCATGAATTTCTATTTACCATTAGTGTATTATTTCTCACGTGTATAAATTCAAAATGGACAAATCGTGTAAGTCAACTGTTCAATGTTTCAACTAGTTTAAAAATGCATTTATTATTCTTTTCTTTCTTTTTCTTCAAGTTATATTTACGCGGTGACTTGGCAATTAGTAGTGATGAAGCATTTCATACTGCTGTCAATGAATTCTATGAATCTGTTCTTAATAGTGATCGTCTTTTAAATATGGTTAAATCAGGTAGTTGTTCAATGTATGATATTCGTGAAATTTTCATTGGAAACATTGAAAAACAAGTAAGTTAATTTAGAGAAGAGAAAAACAAATAAAATTGACTTATTTTACATGATTAGCTTTTGTGTGGTTTATACTACTTACAATGGGGCTTATAAGTAGTATGAAGTAGATTTGCAATAGAGTATTGCCCAAAAAGTTACGGATGAAGCTCCGAATATTGTATACGGATGCATGACAAGGTCAGGATTTTTTGAGGAATAAAAGACAGCTAAGAGTGAGCTTGTTTTGTAAATGGATGATAGATGATTGAGCTGACTATGACTATTGGGCCACTAAAAGCCAGTGTTCAGAGTTTTTCTTGACAAAGCTTTTGAACTGATAGTCGTCTGTCAGTACAGGTGTATTGATACTACTCGCAAGATGGCCTGTAAGTAGTATGCAGTAGGGTGTCGTTTAAAAGTTACTGCTGAAATAAAAGAGTTTTGGAATAGGCTGTATAGAGCGATTAGAGTGTTTTGAAGACTAGAAGACAGCTGATAATCCACTTGTTTTGCAAATGGTAGCTTGAATATAAAGCTATCGATGTTTAAGTATGTGTGTGTGATGTTGAATTTAGCACAATGAAACTTTAGGACTCCTTACAAAAACACCTTCATAGTTTACAGTGTATTATCGTTTTAAAAGCGCGAACGCCTAACCTCTGTAGCACTGTTCCGGTACTTAACTGTGTTAATGTCCAACTGTTAGGATATTCATCCAATATCCTAAGAGAATTATTGGTCAAATCCTATTGGTCGATTTCTATTGGTCAAAATTATTGTCGTTTTAACTTTCAAAGTCAAATACTTCAAAGTTTTCTCTTATTGGTTGTCTTTACTATCAATGTGACTTCAAATGTTGCTTCCTATTAGTCGTCTTAACTATCAATGTCACATACTTCGATGCTGTTTCCTATTCGACCAAAATGTATAAATACGCATTATCTGTAATATTTTATGACCAAGACCAGGACCAGAGCTCGGTCCCGGATCCCTAGTCCGTGATCCTGTTTCTCTTCTGGATTCGGACCTCGTACTTTCTGGGTGCTTGTAGAATACAAGTTCTACTTCATATCAAGTCTTCTTATTTGTACTCATTATGAGGGGAGGCTGGGATAATTGGATTTGAGTAGTATGTCGTGTTCACCGGATCCTCGATCCTCGCTCTCGCGTTTCCGACTAAGGTGTAAAGTCGTAATAGTTCAAAGTATATCAAGTTGACGTGTTTACGTGCAGGCGTAACACTAACTCCGACCGATCTAGGGATTATCCATGACCTCAGCCATTTGTCTTCAGTAGTTACTGTCTGATCACGTCAGTTGAAGCAACAATGTCACTGTTTGATTGTTGATTTCTTTATTCTTTGTCTGACCAGTTTCAACATGTTCAACCAGTGGAAGGTTTATCTAAAGAAAGTGTATTCAGTTCATGGAAAATTAAATTTGATCAAATATGTCGTGGTGGTGAAGGACCATGCCAGGAAGCAATGAAATTATCTGTACCACAACCTGAACCGATCGCATTATCCAATGAACAATTATATGATTTATTAATGCGTATTTTATCGATTGAAAAATATGAACATCAAATATTATATAATGCATGTCAAGTTAGTTGAATTGATAAACTATTAATATATATTATATTTTATAGTATGTTTGTTTGAGTCATATGCTCATGCAGTTATTGTTATCAGTTTACCTAAATGTCAGCCATGGACACTTACCTACTTACCTACATACTTACTTACTTACTTATGCACTTACTTACTAACTTACTTACTTACTTACTTACCTACTTACTTACTTTACTTACCTACTTACTTTACCAACTTACTTACTTACTTACTTACTTACTTACTCACTTACCTACTTACTTACTTACTTACTTACTTACTTACTTACTTACTTACTTACTTACTTACTTACTTACTTACTTAATTAATTAATTAATTACTTACTTAATTACTTACTTACTTAATTAATTAATTACTTACTTAGCTTTGGTTGTCAGAAGGGCTATCGGACTGGTGACTTACGAAGAAACTAAAAAGGCTTTCATCACGAGACATTATAACTCTTCTAGATCAAGACTTTCCAAATGCCACCAGGGCAGAACTTTAAATAGTTTAGGCTATGTTTTCTGGTCATGCTTTTCGTTAGCAGGTTGATCGACAACCTCGTGTCTAACCCTCCTCCTTTATCTGAATTCGGGGCCGTCAGTGACCCTATAATATCTCCCGGAGGAGTAAAGTAGTTTCCGTATAAACATTTTCAAAGCTACTTTATTCATCGTAATTTAACGACATCTACGATCAAAAAAGTCTCCTAGTTGACATTAAATTGTCCAATGGATGCAGATTCGTCACAACCGAAAACAAAGGTTTGATCTTTTTCTTCAGTTCAAAATAAATTTTCCATCTTTGCATTGTATCCAGTTATATATATATATATATATGAATGGTTAAAGGTCAGCAAATCACATCATTCTCTAAAACATATAGAGACAATTTTTTTCATTTACTTTCTACTTTATGGTAACTGTGAAACGGTTCACTTAATTAGACAATTTTCTTATTCTAAGCTGATATTGTAAACCTATGTGTTGGGGACGTTTAGATCTCCAGAACTCACTTGATAAAAGTCCTAATTTTGGATTTTATGTGTTTTTTCGCATGGGCTGATCACAATTAACCTTGAGATTACATTACCCACTCGGAAAATCCTTGATTGTTATTGCTTGATGTATTATTTTAGTACGCTGTTTTTGTGACTCTCCCAAGGACGTTTCTATCATGTATAAATAAACTCGATTTGTGTACTTAAAAACCTCGATTTCCTGGTTGCTTGTAGAATACACTTTCTACTCTATATCATGACTTCTTCTGCGACTAAGTGGGGCCTTGAGACGCTCGGATTAGAGTAGTCTATCGTGTCACTGGATCATTTGTCTTCACTCTCGTCTACCGACTGAGGTGAACTCGTAATAGTTTCATGTATAACACTGTGAAAACTTACAACTTAGGGTTGTGAATCGATCATTGTAAGACCAACACATAACAAAAACCTAAAAATATTGGACGGCTGTTTCTTTCAAGTACTGACGCTCTCATCAGCATTCAGGCATTCAAATAACCCGCCACTCACTCATTTATCAGTTCAATCAAAATGCAACAATCTTCACTATTGAATTCTTTCTGAGTTTTTTTTAATTTGTCCTACTTAAAATTTATTTATAGCTTGATAATATTGATGAACAATCGTCTCAAATTAAAAGAGAATTATCTGAACGTCTAGTACAAATTGATAAAATGTATAAAGTAAGTAAGTAAGTATGTTAAATGTGTGTTATTATTGTAGTAATTGAATCAATAAATCATCAATCCTACATTTTACACATTATTTGAAATCATCAATCGATCAATGTTAGACCACCATTAGAAACCTGGAAGCACTGAAAGACGGCCGTTTCGTCCTAGTATGGGACTCATCAGCAGTGCGCATCTACGACTCCTGCACCCCGCAGGATTCGAACCCAGGACTTTCGGTATTGTGCGCGAACGCCCTAACCGTTAGACCACTGAGCCGGTATCTAACGGGTGTAGGCAGTGTCTACCGAAGACTGTGTATAAGGTTGCGCAACTCCGTGAATTTGATCAAGTTAGACATTAACGCCGTTAGATACCGGCTCAGCGGTCTAACGGTTAAGGCGTTCGCGCACAATACCGAGAGTCATGGGTTCGAATCCTGCGGGTTGCAGGAGTCGTGGATACGCACTGCAGAGGAGTCCCATACCAGAACGAAACGGCCGCCCAGTGCTTCCAGGTTTCTAATAGTGGTCTAACATTGGTCGGTTCATGGTTTCAAAAAAAATGTGTAGCTTATCAATCTTCACAATCCCGTAATGCAAAATAGTACGTATCGCAATATAATTAGAAATCAACTTATGTTTGTACCGACAAAGTCACTGATGTATGACGTAAACGAAGCTAAAGAGGCCGTCCACTCTGTCCTATGTAGTGTTTTTCACAGTCTGAACAACTAAGTCACCGATTCGAAACACAGTGTAAACCTACTTCTATCTGCAGCGATACAGGATAGTTAAGTATCACTTGGTTTACACACACACTTCAAGGTGTAACATCGATTTTATTTCCAATATTAAAATATCTAACAAATTTTTTGACTTACTCGACCATATCAAACCATGGTAAGTTGGCATAAACTATGAAAACGTTCTGTAGCTATAGCTCAAGATCCTTAGATTGATCAAAGTTAGAGATCAACACCGTTGGATGCCGGTCTAATGGTCCAGAGGTGAAGTGCGTTGGCGTGCAAGACCGACTATCCGGGGTTCAAATCCTGCTAGTGTTAGGAGTCGTAGATGCGCACTGCTGATGAGTTCCATACGAGGATGAAATGGCCGTCTTTCAGTGCTTCCAGGTTCCTAATGGTATGGTCTAACGTTTATCGATTCATGATTTCAAAAATTAACTCAACCATCTACTCAGCACCATAATATAAATTGCTTGGCTGACTAGTGACTAGCTCCGAGAAGTCGTGACAAGTGGAGTTCAGCCCTGTTCGGGTGTGAAGCAGTCCTCACCGAACACAGCGAGTGAGGCTGCGCAAGACCGTAAAATTGATCGGAGTTAGACATCAACACTATTAGATACCGGCTCAATGGTAATCAAATAATTCAATGAATCAGATCATCGTATGAGTTGGGTGACAAACGTCGGGGCAATACTACAGAAGAGATTACTTGGCATCAGTAATAATATGAAAAATATCAACTTTATTTAGATATGAATTAATTACATAGAATCCGTCAGCATCAAAACCTATTTTCAAATTACTTGATAAAAACTAATCCAACACTGTCGATTATACAATTGTATTCTGGAAAAGAAACAATTTCTAGAAACTGATAAGTATCTACCCTGGCTGAGCTTTCTCAGACGTCCTATGTCACAAAACAGTCAGAAGACTCAATCGACTACCCTTTAAAGTGTACACCTTGTTATATAACATCCGTCTACTGATCGTGTCAAGCATCCAGATACAACACTTGGGGCTTCATCTGTAACCTCAGGGCTACACTATGTAGTGTTTCTATTGCATACTACTTATAAGTAGTACATACACATCAGTAGTATGATGAAACCAAACTTTGCAGAGTCGTCGATGGGCACTGCTGAGGAGTCCCATACCAGGACGAAACGGCCTTCCAGTGCTTCCAGGTTTCTAATGGTAGTATAACATTGATCGATTCATGGTTTCAAAAAAACATTGAGCGTATATCAAACTTGGATCATATTTTTTTTTAAAATACAATCTTTCTTCAAGGAACGTTCATTTCCTAAAATGGTACATAAAGAAATGGAAATGCAGTATATTGAAGAAGAAAAACTCCGTATCAATGGATTAATGCGACGTTTGGATTCAATACCAGCGCTTAAAATCCATTCGACCAACGTCTACACAGATCATAGACGTTTAAGAAAATATCCAATGAAAACTATCCTATCTAGTTGGCATACTGGTGAAACGAGTCGAACTAAACGATCTATTCATGATACTGGTTCAATTACGGATCTTTGGTCGAGAAAGTTAGAATTCAACAACTCATCTAGATCATCATTATCATTGACGGATGATTTACAATCAGTTAGTGAATTGATACAACCATCTTCGATGTTTTTAACGCATGAAATTTCACGAGAAGCTATGCAAGTTTGTTCAACAATTGAAGTAAGAGCAATGTAGTATAAATTTTATTTAATCTGTTGTTTTATGAACTAAATGATATTACTTAAATCATGAATCAATGACTGTCAGAACAGCATTAGAAACCTGGAAGTATTAAAGGGCTATTTCACCCCGCTATGGGACACAACAGCAGTAATAGTGGGTGGGATAACGCAAAATCCTTAGATTAAACAGAGTTAGACATTAACACTGTTGGAAGCCAATTGGCTCAGTGGTACAGAGGTTAGGCATTCGCGTACAACACCGAATGTCCTGGGTTCAAGTCCTATGGCTAGTAGGAGTCGTGAATGTGCACTAATTATGAGTTTTGATGTGCTTGAACTATTACGAGTTCACCTTAGTCGGTACACAAGAATGAAGGCAAATGATCCAGTGATACCATAGGCTACTCTTATCCTAGCGTCCAAAGGCCACACTAAGTAGAAGAAGAAGCCTTGATGTGGCATAGAAAGTATATTCTACAAGCATCCAGAAAATATGAGGTTTCGTACATAAGAAAAAGAAGAAGTATCTTAAAACTTTACAGACAATCCATATTTATGCAGTTAGGTCGATTGTATATACTAACCAATAAGAAAGAACATTCAAAGTATGTGAACTTGATAGTTCGGACGACCTTGAATACTGACCAACAGAATTGGACCCATAGAATAATAATCTCTTTGGGTTGTTTGATGAATATCCTAGCAAATGATAAAACGCCCTTGATGAGAGCCACAACATAGCCTGCTAAAATAATCCATCAACTAATGACAGTCAAGGATTTCCCGAGTGGAAAATGTAAGCTGAAGGTCAACCAACCATCTTTGGCGCAAAAACATAAAACTTCATATTTGAGAAATGAATGCAAATTAGGACATTTCCCAAGTGAGTTCTTGGGAGCTAACATCCCAACACATGGGTATGTGCGTGTGCTTTTATGGTTACGGTGTAGTAGTTCGCACCGTCCTACTATATGGCTGTGAAACATGGCCAGTTAGAGTAGAGAATATTCCTAAGTTACTGGTTTTCAATCATAGATGTCTCCAAAGCATTGCTCGATTATCGTGGGACGGCCGAGTAAGTAATGCATTTGTTAGCAAATGGGTACTAGGTAAGTATGGCAGATCAATAGATGAAGTGATGGAACTTCATCGGTTGAGGTAGTTGTGATATCTGTTACATATGCCTAACCACCGACTGCCTCGTCGAGCTATATTTTGCGATATAGGAATAGCTTCGACGAAAGCTAGGCTCGGTCAAACCAAAATAGGTCACAAATCCATAAAGTCACTTGACAAGTCGATTGAACCATGCTGATAAATGCAAACTACCTGGTTACGGTCCTCGAGATGATAATAATCGATGGTTAGCGACCTTGAATAACATGGCGCAAACCCGTTTGCAGTGGCGCAGGTGCATTTACTCTATGTGTTCTACGAAATTCTAACCTGAATTCCTCATCATCCCTATCTTTCTATTTCTAAATTTACCTCACTGAATTTTACTTCTTGAACAATATCTTAGAACCCTAACCTCCTCAATTACCAGTAATACCTCAACTATCTCTACTACTATGGAATTTAAATTGACAATTATATCTCTATGTTATTGTGGTATGGCAACGTGGACTGATGTACTTATGTTCGAAGTTCTACGTTGTTGCTGACTGACTGACTGATCACATGCATATATACACTTGTCAAGGCATTTTATATGAAAAATTATAAAAGGTCAATTAAATAAAATTTCAAATAGACATAAAATGATAATTGTAAATGAAGGAGAGAGAAAATTAACTTAATGTAGAAAGAATAAGAAAGGATAGGAAAATGTCAAATTACCCTCAGGCCATAAAATGGCTTAAAGATTACTAGGGTAAATTACCAGGCTGTAACAAATTGTTTCTGTACACACAAGAGACGTTTTAATTTACGAATAACCAAGGCTTCCATAAATCTCAAAATTTGTCTTTCAACATTTCTATGCAATGTTTTTAAAAGCTGTCTTGATGTCAATCTTACTCCCTGTCTCAATTATATGTTTCGCAATCGATGAACATAGTTATTGTTACGCTCGTCACTTGGTACGCTTGAAGCTATTACGAGTTCACCTTAGTCGATAAACGACAACGAGACAATTACCAGCGTCCAGATAGGCTACCTTGAATCCCAAGCTCTAAGCAGAAGTCTTGGTAAGGGTAGAAAGTATATTCTACAACACCCAGCAATCAAAATACAATCAAGCACACAAACCGCATTTATTTATACACCATAGAAACGTCCTTGTGAGAGTCACAAAAATAGCACACTAACATACACAGCAACTAATCACAGTCAAGGATTTTCCTGGGGTGGGAAATGAAATCTCAAGGTGAACTGATCAGCCCATGAATAAAATCCAAAATTAAGACATTTATCAAGCGAGTTCTGGGAATCTAACATCCCCAACAGTTATCTGTTTCCCACGTTTATCGGCTCATCTGAAGTTAATGGATTTTGAAGCCACTTAGGAACATGTGTCCATAAGCATTGATTGCAAAGTCCGATTACTCCATAAAAACATGTAAATTGATATATGCACTGGGCTGTGATGTAATCATTCGAGCAATGTTTAGGCCTATGTGGAATCATATTAGCGTGAGAAAAAATATTTCTTGATCTGTTTGACGTAAGTCTAGATTCGATCAATCGGATGTGTATATTGAACAGCCTATAATTTAACTATTAAAAATTAAGTCCGTTAGTTTTGCATCTGCAACTCATAGTCATCATCAACTAATCGATGAATATTTTAGATTTTATTATAAGCTACTGAATATAAATTAAGTAGATAAAAGCTTTTAAAAACAATTTTAATCATCAGACAATGTTAGCACTTGTTAATGTTATCTCAACCAATAGAATGATTTTAAAATATTTCATTTTTCGAATTCTTTCTATTCCAAATTTTGTAGATACTAATTCATCAAGTTAGAAATATTCAAAGTTTACCACGTTCAAAGAAAATTTATTGTTCTATTGAATTGGATGATACACCAGATCGAAAGAGAACTGAATCAGTTGAAGTAAATAAACCTGTGTAAGTAATAATGAGTATTCTATTTTTTTGTGGAAGAAAAACATATGGAGGTTAGTTACGCCTGCAATTAAGCTCGTCATTTTGATATGTTTGAACTATTATGAGTTCACCTAGTCGGGAAACGAGAGCGAGGATTGAGGATCCGGCGACACGACATATTACTCAAATCCGATTATCCCAACCCCCTTATTGAGTACAAATAAGAAGACTTGATATGATGTATAACCCGTATTCTACAAGCATCCAGAAAGTACGAGGTCCGAATCCAGAAGAGAATCAGGATCACGGACTAGGGATCCGGGACCGGGTCCTGATCGTGGTCATAAAACGTTACAGGTAATGCGTATTTATACATTTTGGTCGAATAGGAAACAGCATCGAATTCTGTGATATTGATAGTTAAGATGACCAATAGGAAGTAATATTTGAAGTGACATTGACATTCCGGATGACCAATAAGAGACAACATTGAAGTATTTGACTTTGACAGTTAAAACGACCATAATTTTGACCAATAGAAATCGACCAATGGGGTTTGACCAATAATTCTCTTAGGATATTGGATGAATATCCTAACAATTGTGTTCCATTTATGTTTGATTATTGTACTGTTAAGTATTTGAGAAGTTAAATCAATCTTAACGTCTCTAGAACGTGAATATGATCTCTAGAAGACTAGATAAATAGTTATTATTCATTCGTTTGTAGATGTTCAAGTCGAAAGACTATGAACATGTCTATGATCAAGTTGAATTCGGGTCCCATCCTTTATCCATAATTTTTTATCAGAAAGAAGATGGGATTGACCAGATGAAGTAAGTGTCTTTGCTGACGATTTCGTGGTATTGAAAGAATTCAGAAACGTGCAAGCAAGATGGCGACCGGAAGTTAGAGGAACGCGTAACCGTAGTGTAATGTTAATATGTATAGTAAAAAGTAGAAAGTTCGTTGAGTAAAACAAAAGTAGGAATCAACAAAAGTTTTCGGCAAAAAGTTAACCGGTACAATTGGTTACTGTTATGCTCGTCATTAGGTATGCTTAAAACTATTACTGGTTCACCTTAATGAATGTACGAGAACGAAACAATGAACCAGCGTCCAGGTAGGCTACTCTGATCTGACGTCCCAAAGGTACTAACGAGAAGTCTTGATATAGCGTAGAAAGTGTATTCCATAAACACCCAGCCAAGCACACAAATCGCGTTTATTTATACACCATGGAGGTGTCGTTGGGAGAGTCACAAAAATAGCACACTAAAATAACACAGTAGCCAATGACAGCTAAGGCTCCTCTTGGTGGGAAATGTGATCTCAAGGTCAGCTGATCAGCCCATGAAGAAAATCCAAAATTAAGACATTTATCAAGCGAATTCTGGGGATCTAACATCCCCAGCAGTTATAATGAATGTTGCTATCTTTAACCAATCGCCTTTTTCTTCGTAATAGAGAAATCACTACACGTTAAAAACTAATAACAAACGATCATGAGAATAAATGATCAAGGTATTTTTTTTAAAAAAAAAGCGCGAAATTCAATGACCCATTCTAAGTTTGATAGTTTAAAGATTCAGTTATACGCTATGGATTAATGGGACAGTAAACTAGGGACCTGGTATCATAAGCTCATACAGATGTTCGGCAACTGTATGAAATGATATTATATTGAGCTGTGATTGTTCCCAAGCCGTTTTTACTGTCAGACTACTTACTTCATTAAACGTCGTGATATAGAGTTTAGGAGGCTGTAAGCGTTTTTTGGAAGAGATACTTCAATCGATAATAATTTAATACGCGAAAATTTTATTCAGCTACAAGTTTGAATCATTTTGGAATTGTTGGGGACGTTAGATCCTCAGAACTCACTTGATAAAGGTCTTAATTTTGGATATTATTCATGGGTTGATCAGTTGACCTTGAGATTACATTTCCCACCCGGAAAGTCCTTGTCTGTGACTGGTTGATGTGTTATTTTAGTACGCCAATTTTGTGATTATCCCAAGGACGTTTCTGTAATGTATAAATAAATGCGATTTGTGTGCTTGAGATCATTGTGTGTTTGCTGGGTTTTTGTAGAATACACTTTCTACGCCATATGTGGACTTTTTCTTCAGTTAGTTGGTGCAACGAATCAGAGTAGCCTACTCGCGTCACTAGTTCATTGTCTCGTTCTCGTTTATCGACTAAGATGAACTCGTAATAGCATTCATGAATATCAACTGGTGATGAGCATAACAGGAATTACCAGGGTTATTATTCATAAATAGTGATGAGTATGTAAAGACGTGACTTATAGACAAATATTTCATCTGAAAAAAAACAGTTTTATTTACTCAGCTGTTTAAATTGTATTGTATTTTAATTTTCTAAACAAAAAAACAAACTTCAGATGGAATACAACAGCAGAATTTCAAACAACTCAAACACTTCCAATGATTAAAGTGAAATTGTTTAAAGAATGTTCTGGACCATTGACATTAGATGATAAAGAATTAGGAAGGGTTAGTTTATTTTGATTTTAAGTAGTATTCATAAATATACACTAATTATTATTATTATTATTATTATTATTATTATTATTATTATTATTATTATTATTATTATTATCTGAACTCGAAATCAGATTTAATTTTTCCAAAATAATTTGTTGACTTATACTAATAGTGATCACTAAAAGAAAAGTTAGGGATCATCCAATCAAGTAAGTCGGCAAGTTACAGTGAAGAACTTCGTACATACGTACATCAAGTTAAGTTACCATGTCACAGTACACAGAGACGCAATCCCATAGTGGTAGACGTAATAGAAGTATTAGCAGTAATCGAAGAGATTAGGGTTTGAAGGTAGTATTTAAGAAGTATAATCTAGTGAAATAAATTTGAGAAGAGAAAGTTAAACGTGATGAGAGATTAGAATTTGAGAGAACACAAACAATAAATGCATCTGTGCTATTGAAAATGATTTTCAGTGATGTCATTTAGGTTCTGTAACCATCAGTTACCATCATCTCGGGGACCCCAACCAGATAGTCGATACCTACTAATATGGCTCAGTTTAGTGGCCAGTTACTTCATGGATTCGTGCTTTATTTCATAAGTATATATATATATATATATATATATATATATATATATATATGTATATATATAAATTATTATTATCTGAACTCGAAATAAGATGTAATTTTTCCAAAATCATGAAAGTATTTTTAATAATGACCATTGATCATTATGAACATTCAAAGAAAAATCAATCAAGTCAGTCAGTTAGTTAGTCGAATACAACGAAGAAATTAGTACATATGTACCATTGGTTCAAGTTGGCATACCACATGTGCACACAGAGACGCAACTGTCAATTTAAATCTCATAGTAGTACGTCACTTATGGCGTAGACGAGATATCCGTTTGCTGACTTAAGGACGAGTGTACTGCGCAGTAGTTTGCTCCGTCTTACGTTATGGCTGTGAAACATGGCCGATGAGAGTAGAAGATATTCGTAGGTTAGTGGTTTTCGATCATAGGTGTCTTCGAAGCATTGCTCGTATATCCTGGGACACCCGAGTGAGCAATGCTGTTATTAGGAATCGGGTGCTAGGTAAGAATGGCAGATCAATAGATGAAGTGGTGAAACTTCATCAGTTGAGGTGGTTGGGACATGTCTTGCGTATGCCCAACCACCGACTGCCTCGTCGAGCTTTGTTATGTAGTGTAGGAATAGGTTGGATGAAAGTTAGGGGCGGCCAAACTAAAACGTGGCAGAAATCCTTGAAGTCATTGACTAGTGGACTTAGCCATGTCGGTAACTGTCGACTACCTGGTTGGGGTCCGCGAGACGATAATAATCGATGGTTAGAGACCCTGAATGACATGGCTCAAAACCGTTCGCAATGGCGCCGGTGCATTTATTATTTGTGTTCTCTCAAATCCTAATTTTCTGGATTCTTCAACACCTCTAGTTTTGACTTTCTAAACTTTTCTCATTTAATCACACTTCTTGAATAATATCTTCTCATCCTAACCTCTCCGATTACTTCTAATACCCTTACTAACTCTTCTACTATTGGATTTGAATCGACAATTACATCTCTGTGCTGATGTGGTATGGCGACATGAACTGATGTACTTACGTACGAAGTTCTACGTTGCAACTGGCTGATTACTATCATTTCGTGGATTGTAGCCAGGTAGTCTACACTTACCAACTGTTACGCCTGCGCGTAAACACGTCAACTTGATATACTTGGACTATTACGAGTTTACCTAGTCGGAAAAACGAGAGCGAGGATTGAGGATCCGGTGACACGACATGCTACTCAAATCCGATTATCTTAGCCCCCATAGTTAGTAAAAAATAAGAAGACTTGATATGAAGTAGAACCTGCATTCTACAAGCATCCAGAAAGTACGAGGTTCGAGTCCAGAAGAGAATCAGAACCCCAGACTAGAGATCCGGGACCGAGTCCTGGTCTTGGTCGTGGTCACAAAATGTTACAGATAATGCATATTTATACATTTTGGTCGAATAGGAAACAGCATTGCATTCTATGACGTAAACAGTTAAGACGACCAATAGGAAGTAACATTTGAAATGACATTGACAGTCCGGATGACCAGTAAGAGACAACATTGAAGTATTTGACTTCGACAGTTAAAACGACCATAATTTTGACCAATAGAAATCGACCAATAGGATTTGATCAATAATTCTCTTAGGATATTGGATGAATATCCTAACACCAACATAGCTCAGTGTAGTTATCATGGATTCATTCTTTATTTCACAAGTAAGGATGTTTTCACGTAACAGATTACTTTATTAAATTAAATCGATGTTATGCTCGTCAATTGATATGCTTGGAACTATTACTGGTTCACTTTACGCGGTAAACGGGACGAAGGTCAACGATACATTGACATGATAAGCTATTCTAATTCGATTGTCCCAGGTCCTGCTAACTACAGCGAGAAGTCTTGATAAGACGTAGAGAGAATGTGTTCATAGGCAACCAGGAAATAGGAGGTTGCTAAGCACAGAAATCAAGCTTATTTATACAATGACAGAAACACCCTTGGTGACAAACATAGCGTGCTAAAATGATTCGTCAACCAATGACAAACAAGGATTTTCCGAGTGGAAAATATAAGCTTCTTTTGGAGCGAAACCATAGAAATTCAAAATTTCAGTAATAAATTACAAAACTAGGACCTTTTCCAAGTGAGTTCTGGGGATCTAACGCCCCCAACAATCGACTAGGTATCGTTTCGAAATAAGGGTGCATTGAATAGTTTTTGATACTTCAAAAGAACGTACATTTAAGACCTGTGACTAATGTGTTCAAAACTAGAAGAACGAGAGATAATGTACATTTTTCTCTGATATCCCACTTGGCCAATTATCATCAATATAAAGCTTTGTACTCAAATATTTTGGGCTAAATTTTTATACTATCTTAGCAAGATGAGGTTAAATTACCAAGATCTACCACATAGTAGATTTGAATAAAATAAAGGGGTTAGGCGTTCACGTGCATGACCGAAGGTCCTGGGTTCGAACCTTGTGAGGTGTACGAGTCATGGATGCGCACTGCCACTGATGAGTACTCCTATACACCAGAACGAAACGACCGTCTTTCAGTGCTTCCATGTTTCTAATCGTTTAGGCTAACAATGATTGATTGATCTCTGAGAACGAAACACCACCACAATGCTGTCGTTAGGAAACGGGTGCTAGGTAAGGATGGCAGATCAATAGATGAAGTAATGAAACTTCATCAGTTGAAGTGGTTGGGACATGTGTTACGAATGCCTAACCACCGACTGCCTCGACGAGCTATGATTTGTGGTGCAGGAGTAGGTTGGAAGAAAGCTACTCGTGGGCCAAACCAAAACATGGCACAAATCCATGAAGTTACTGACAAGTGAATTGAGTCATGTTGGTAGATGTAGACTACGTGGTTAGGGTACACGAGACGAAAGTCACCAATGGTTAGAGACCTTGAACAACATGGCTCAAAATCGTTTGCAATGGCGCAAATGCATCCATTCGTTGTGCTCTCTCAAATCCTAATCTTCTGGATTCGTCAGCACCTCTACCTTTGTCTTTATCACTATGGGATTTGATTTGACATTTACGTCTCTGTGCTAATGTGGTATGGCAACATGAACTGATGTACTTACGTACGAAGTTCTACATTGCAAATGATTGACTGACTCCTGGGTTCGAACCTTGTGAGATGCAGGAGTCGTAGATGGACACTGCCACTGATTAGTAGTTCCATACACCAGAACGAAACGACCGCCTTTCAGATAGATTAGAAACGTAAGCTTCAAGTGATACCAGAATTTAAAAACGTTTCAAATATAAGAATCGAATACCTTATCTTTCTTTCATTGTAAACGATTCTGAGCTGTATCATTTAAAGTTTTCAACTACCGATGGGGGTTATCTCACATCTACCAATATGACCCGTTGAAATTATCGATAACTTCATGAGCTTTATGCACCCCTTCTTTCAATCTCCTGTCATGGTAAACAGCGATTAGATATACGTATTGAATATCCAGCTATCCTTCATTCAATCTAATCCGAAACATAATCACTGTCTTGTGTAATCAATCATTCTTCTAACTCTACATTACTTGTGTTATGAGAACAATGTTTCATGATTACAATTATTGTTTTAAACTTGTTTGTCAATAACTAACAATTTTTGAATTCAATTTTAATTTAACCCTAACCCAACAGGTAACAATTCAACTGACTTGGTCAAGTCCACGAACACCACTATGGTATAAATTACAAACTACTAAACATTGTCATGATCCAGTTGTGGAAATACAACTGTCCATGACAATGCAACGTCCAACTAATTGTAAATATAGTAATTTTTGTTGGATTCAAGGTCGATCAACATTTAAAAAATGGAAACGACGTTTCATGTGTATTATACAAGTAAATTATAATCGATTGATTTATTCTAACGATTGTCTTTGATTGAAATATTTTTTAAATTCACAAATGTAATTAACGGTCTTGTGCAACCTCGTACACTGTCTTCGATAGTTACTGTCTACACCTGAACAGGCCCACTAGAACTTGGAGAAGATTCCTCACAGAGCTATTCACTAGTGAGCACAGATAATATTGCATAATGGGGTTGTGTAGATTGTTATGTTACACATTTGAAATCATGAATGGAATCCTGCGAGGTTCAGGAGTCATGGATGAGTAGTTCTGTACACCAGGAGGAAACGACCGTCTTTCAGTGCTTCCAGGTTCCTAATGGTATAGTCTTACATTGATCGATATATGATTTCAGCGAGTAGTAACTTGACAATCTTCACAACCCCGTAATGAAATGAAATTAAGTCTAGTAATGAATATCGAAAAGTTAAATTAGACTACTCATAGAATAATTGCAACTTCTCATATTGACAAGTAGACTGAGTCATGTTGGTAGATGTAGGCTATCTGGTTGGGGTCCGCGAGACGAAAGTCAACAATGGTCAGAGACCTTGAATGACATGGCTTAAAATCGTTTGCAATGGCGCAAGTGCATCCATTCGTTGTGCTCTCTCAAATTCTGATCTTCTGAATTCCTCATCATCTAAACCTTTCTCTTTTTACAGTTTTATTACTGAATTATATTTCTTGAATAATATCTTCGAACCCTAGTCTTCTTCATTACCATTAATACCTCTACTATCTTTATCACTATGGGATTTGATTTGACATTTGCGTTTCTGTGCTAATGTGGTATGGCAACATGAATTGATGTACTTACGTACGAAGTTCTACGTTGCAGCTGACTGAATGACTGACAGCTTCTCATACTGTCGTCTAATCTCATGAACATAGCAAGTGGAGTGTTAGGATATTCATGAAAGATCCCAAGAGAATTATTTTTGTATGTTTAATTCTATTGGTCAGTTCCTACGGGTCAATATTATGGTCGTCCTAACTGTCAATATCACGTACTTCAATGTAGTTTCCTATCCCACCTAACTGTGTAGATATGCATTATCTGTAACGTTTTATGACCCAGACCCGGATCCTTGATCCGGTATCCAGATTCCCTTCTCCATTCGGACCTCGTACTTTCTGGATGTTTGTAGAATACAGGTTCTACTTCATATCAAGTCTTCCTATTTTATTCCATAGGGGTTTGGGATTAGAGTAGGCTGTCGTGTAGCCAGATTCTCGATCCTCGCTCTCGTTTCCCGACTAAGGTAAACTCGTAATAGTTCAAGCATATCAAACGGACATGTTTACATGCATGCGTAATAACATGGAGACGGTTAAGACAAATAGGACAAAAGTCAATATAAGCCTAAGCTCTATGATAGTAAAATGTAAGTACATAGAAAATGATTCCATGAATCAAACTGAAAGATGAAAAAAATGGAATCAAATGATAAAAGGTAAATGCTACTACATCACTGCTATTCTAGCTACATTCCTGTGTCTTTGAAAATCGGGCTATCGAATTACAAGATATAACTAAGCTGTGTAAAGTAATAGACAAAGGTAGAAAACAGTTTGATTGGTCAGTGAATATTCATTGAATTAGTTGGCTCAGACATATGTTATTTTATACTGAACCACCTCTTATCTCAGCACAGTACCATTTCATGAAGTCACTGTGGTGTATGAAGAAAACTCCGCACGAACACAGAAGATTTGACTGGCTTTTGCCAACCTTCGTCACTCATGGCATAGGCAAGATATCCGTATGCTAACCAAAGGACGAGTCGACTGCGATTCAGTTTGCTCCGTCCTACTTTATAGCTGTGAAATATGGTCAATAGGAAGGAGTAGAGGATATTCGTAGGTTATTAGTATTCGATCATAGGTGTCGTCGAAGCATTGCTCATATATCTTGGGACCATCGAGTAAGTAATGCTATTGTTAGGGAAAGAGTACTAGCTAAGGATGACAGATTTATTGATAAAGTGTTGAAACTTCATCAGTTGGGGTTGTTGGGATATTTCCTGTGTATGTCTAACCACCAACTTACTCGACAATCATTGTTTCGTGGTGTAGGAATAGGTTGGGAAAAAGCTAGGAGCGGCCAAACCAAAACATGGCGCAAATCCATGAAGTCACTGACAGCTAAGTTGAGCAGTATTGGTAAGTGTAGACTACATGGTTGTAGTCCACGAGATGATAGTAACCGGTAGTTAGACACCTTAAAATGACATGACTCAAAATCGTTTGCAATGGTGCAGGTGCATTCATTCTTTGTTTTCTGTCGAATTCTAATCTGAATACCTCATCACCTCTATCCTTCTCTTCTCAAATTTATTTTACTGGATTATACTTCTTGTATACTACCTTCGAACCGTAATCTCTCCAATTACTGCTCACACTTCTACTACTGTAGTGAAGGAGAACACTGGTGGGGCAGCCGAATTGTATTTAACGAAAATTACAGAGTTACTCAGTAAAATCGGAAAACCATATCGTAAATCGTTCATTTGCAAAATATCAGTTCATCATCATATCAAAAACTGGACTGTTCCTGTTGCAAACAACATCAATCCATTGTCACTCACTATTCATGCGTTTCATACAAATTCCATTGTGTTCCCACTCTTCTTCCTTTCTTGATCTTCCCCCATCTTCTACTGTCAGACATTAGGTTGACACTCACGTCATATACTACTTATAAGTAGCTCGCACCACACTTCTACTACTACTATGGGATTTGAATCGATAATTCAATCTCTCTGTCTGCTAATCTGATATGGCATCTTGAAGTGGTGTACGTATGTACAATGTTCTACGTTGAAACTGACTGACTGACTGAATTAGACATGAACAACTTGAAATGCTAACTTGGAGTTCGACTAACAGTTCGCATACAAGACTAAATAAGGCTCCTACATTGTCAATACTTAATCTGTAATATCGTATTGTTATTCATTAATTTTTTGGGGCACAGTTTTGGAGGTTTGCGTTTTTTTACACGCAAAATCCCTAGATCAACCAGAGTTAGACATTAACACCGTTGGCGTTCGCCTACAATGCCAAAGGTCCCGGGTTCAAATCCCGCGAGGAGCAGGAGTCGTGGATGCGCACTGCTGATGAGTCCCATACCAGGACGAAACGACCGTCCAGTGCTTCCAGGTTTCTAATGGTGGTCTAACAATGATTGATTGATGATTTCAAATGTTATTTATTAAGTTTTATATCATAATACAAATGAACTTTCGACGCATAACATTCTCTTTTCTTCTCCCGCCGCCCCCCTCCCCTCCAAAAAAATACATACACTTTCTCTTTCCAATGCTACAATACACACATACTCACATACACACACATACATACGCACACACACAAATAACTCAAAATGTAAAGATCTCCCAGTACACATCAATATTATCTTCATTTGCTGAACAAAAATCTCAACCATCGGAATTAATCATACTAGATGGATTTACTGTAGATTATTGTGAATCAAGAACAGGTAATTGAAAATGTGTATTTTTTTTAAAATTTTCATTGATCTTTTTTTTAAATAATGCATTGTACAATTGAACATTTAAAACAGGCGCGGTCACACTAAAACATGGATGGCACAAATCCATGGCTCAGAATCGTTTGCAATGGTGCAGCAGGTGCATCCACTCTTTGTGTGCTTTTTAATTCTAACTTTCTGAATTCCTCATCATCTCTATCTTTCTGTTTGTAAAGTTATCTCACTGAATTATACTTTTCGAATCATATCTTCGCTCCCTAATCTTCTCCATTACTACTAATACTTCTACTATCGCTATCACTCTTGTGCTGATGTGGTATGGCAACCTGAACTGATGTACTTATGTACGAAGTTCTGCATTGTATCTGTCTTTCTGTCTGTCTGACAAATCCATGAAGTGCCACTGACAAGTGGACTGAGCCATGTCGGTAGGTGTCGACCAGCTGGTTGTGGCCAGCGAGATGATAGTAATCGATGAATGACATGGCTAGAAACTGTTTGCAATGGCACAGGTGTATTCATTCTTTGTGTTCTCTCATATCCTAACCTTCTGAATTGCTCATCATCCCTATCTTTTTATTTTTAAGTTTATTTCACTAGATTCCTACTTCTTGAATAAAATCTTCGAACTCTAGCATTTCTGATTACTGTTAGTACTTTTACTATCCCTACTACTATGGGATTTGAATTGACAATTACATCTCTTTGCTAATGTGGTATGGCAACATGAACTGATGTACGTACGAAGTTCTACGTTGCTATCGATTGACTGACATTTTAGTCGATGTATTCTTGTTTTTGGTTACACGATATGGTCTGTTGAAGATACTGTGTAGGATTATATTGATCCCACATGGTTTCCATCCGAATTACTGTTCACACTGATGGGGACGTTAGATCCCCAGTACTCACTTGACAAAGATCGTAATTTCGAATTTTACGCTTTCGAGCATGAGCTGAGCAGTTGACCTTGAAATTAAATACCATACCCGGAAAGTCTTTGACTGTCATTGGTTGATGCATTTTTTAGTACGCTCTCAAGGGCGTTTTTATCATGTATAGGTAAACTCGATTTGTGTGCTTGAAAGACCTCGTATTTCTGGGTGCTTGTAGAATACACTTTCTTCCTCTACTTAGTGGGGCCTTGGGACTCTTGGATTAGAGTAGCCTATCGTGTCACTGGATCATTTGTCTTCGCTCTGGTTTACCGAGTAAGGTGATCTCGTAATAGCATTCAAGCATATCAACTGACGAGCATATCACACACGTCTTTCGATCTCATCAATTAACCTTCGTTGCGTTTACTCGAATGTGTATAAGTACACTGCTTGCTTCAACTGTTACATGTCTGGCTGATTTTTGTCTGACTATGAATAATTTGTCATGAAGTATCATCGCATGGAGTTGGTTCACTAGTGTCTTCTCTACTTGGCTTGTATGCTTATCATTCTCATGTTTGCCTGCGTGAACTCATCCTATTGAATCTGTAATTGACTTCTTAATACCGCCATCTTACAAACGGAGTTTGCCTGATCATATTATACAGGAATTGAAGGGAACATTTATTTCATAGAATGCCTGATTCGTTCGTAGACCGCTAACTACTTTAGCGATAGAATTTGATGAAATCTGTTATAAAACAATTGACGTTTTATAGATGGTTCTTATTTCCTCAGGATATCAGTCTCTCAGTGTTACTCACAGTAGAACTTGCTTGGCGTGTACGACCGTTCAAGTTGTCATGTACTATTAGCCAAATCCAACCGTGGTAAATGTAGTGACAGTGTCAGTAAGAGATCGAAGATACCATTCAGAACAATGTCAATCAGAGGAATCGAATTTGAGGGATGCACTTGCATCATTGCAAACGACTTTCAGCCATATCTTGCAAAGTCTGTAAATACTGCTTCCGATTATCACACGGACTCCAATTACGTAGTTTACACTAACGTAGCTTAGTGTCCAGTCGTAAGTGAATCACTTGTGTGGCTACTGAGTAAGTAATGACTGGGTTAGGAATAGAGTACTAGTTAAGGATGGCAGGTTAATTTATGAAGTAGTTAATTTCGATCATTTGAGATGGTTATTCTGTGTGTTACCGAGCCATGTTAGTAGGTTTAGACTACGTAATTTGAGTCCACTTGATAATCGCAACCAGTAGTTGGTGACTTTGAATTACATGGCTCAAAATCGTTTACAATGGCACAGGTGCATTCATTCTTTGTCTTTTCTCAAATTCTAGTCCCTCATCATCTTTATCTCTCTCAATTTAAGTTTAGTTCATTAGATTATACTTCTTGAATAATTATTTTCTGGAAACCCCAAATCTCTCCGGTTACTGCTCATACATCTACTACCTCTGCCACTATGGAATTTGAAATGACCACTACGTCTCTGTGCTAATGTGATATGGTAACTTGACCTGATGTACATACATACGAAGATTTACGTTTTAGTTGACTGACTTTACTACCCTACAATTGCACGAGGTGATCAGATATCTGTAAAAAAACATTAACCTAGTTTGTTTAAGATATGAATTTTGACAAGGCATGCGTTTACATAGGCTTGTTTGATATGCTAAGTTTCTAGTTACCTCTACTTACCCACTGAATCAATTCATCGATCTTTAGCATCCTTGTCTATTTCTTGTTTATAATTTATTGTATACAGATTTGATAAATATGGCTGCATTCAGTAGAAATGGTAAACCAGAACATCATGGATCGACTACATCTTTGACCTCTTTATCACGATTAAAACTTAGTACATTAGGTCGAATAACAAGTCAACGACATGTAGGTAGTTATCCTGTCGGTGGATTAGAATGTGATTATACACCGAGATATTTTTTCAAACTTGTTCGTGAAGGTGAAACAATCATTGTTGCATCATCCACTGAAGTTGATCGTCAGAATTGGATACAAGCATTATACCGAGCAACTGGTCAAACACATAAACCTACATTACCAGGCGCATCAAATGTTACGAGTATTATTAGTGATCAAAAGAAAAGTAAGTTAGTTGATTTTGTAACATATTTGCAACATATTTGTATTTGATTTAAAGACTTTCATTGAAATCATCAACCAACCATTGTTAGGCTACATCATTAGAAACCTGGAAGCACTGAAACACAGAAGTGTCGTCCTGGTAAAGAAGTTGTTGATACTCACTGCTGATGAGTGATCCCATACCAGGACGAAACGACCGTCTTTTGGTTCTTCCAGGTTTCTAATGATGTAGTCTAACATTGATTGACTAATGATTTTTTGAATTTATTAAAAAGTTACCAGACTTGATCAGCTCAAAGAGATGTTGTGCACGAAAACTCAGGTGAGGACATCAACATTTAGTGTTGCTGTATGTATCGATTACTTTTCATTAGTTGGCACTGCTGGCAAGTCAATACATATTGCGCCACATTGTCCCTCATTCCTGGCCAATACGCACTTTGTCTTACTAGATCAGTCGTTCATGTGATACCTGTATGATCTACCTGGTGACACTCTTGTATCATCTTATGCCGCATGTTCTTTGGGATAACTGCCACCCAGTTTTCATCATAGTCTCGTCAGATCAGGGCTCCACATGTGCTGATTCTCAGTTTCTCCTTTTGTCAAAGCAGCATGAATACCTCGTTGTTCATCTGCTGTTCGTCAATATCTGCCCCTTCTTTTATCACTCTGATCAGCTCTCGAAGGTTAGGGTCAGCCTTTTTCTGCCGGACAAGTTCTAGTGGGTCTCCGTCGAGGCTATTTACTGCGTAAGCTGTTATTGGCAGCTCAGCATCCATCTCCGGTTTAACTGTCGATTATTCACGTTGTTGTGAGTAACATCAGTCGTGTCTACTTACTTCCATAGTATTTCTAAATGAACAGAACTCAAGTAAGTTGACAATGCTTTTAAAAACACATCAACCTAGGTCCAAAATATATATTAATTCATACAGAAGAGCTCTATCAATCAATCAGTCAATCACTCAGTCACGAGAACGAGTAAAAAACGAATGACCTACGTCGACTAACACGGCTGCCATAACCATTTGATATGACTGAAAAGTAGGCTTTGATTAGGTTGCTATGAATGACCATTAAAAGCTCTACAATCACGACTTCCAGTTCACAGAACAATACACCACCGAAAACTGATTATTATGATACTGTATTGCTGACTATTTCAAGTATATTCAACGAAATTTATTATAAATATGAGTATGTTAACACGATCCACAGCGTCTTATTACTGATCAGTAACTGTTGTTACCTTTGTGGTGTAGTTTTGTTCGCTGAACTAGATGTTTTGGTTGGGGAGATTTCATTGTTCGTCTACCGAACAAAGCATCAGATAGAAGAGGTGAAGTTTTCGAATTTTTTCACGGCTGACCTGTAGCTTGTTCTGTTAACCTCGATCTTGATTGGTTGCTGTTGACCTTTAAAACCTGAGGTTATTTGCAGCTTTATTTTGATTGCACCCCCCCCCTTTTGATCTGTTTCTGGATTCTATGTTTGCCTACGATTTTTCTTACTGGTCTATAATTTGGATCAATGTCGGCGTATTTGTTGATTGCTGATTGATCTGAGTGCTATGATTCTTACGATTCTTTAGTGTTCTTTGTGCCTCCTCCTATCCAGTATTTCCACATTGTCCCAATAGTTGTCCGTATGTATTGATATAAGGCAAGAAATATAGTTGTGGCGGTATTTCGTTCTCTGAGCTGGTTGTTTTGGTTGTGGAGCTTTCATTGTTCTTCTGAACAACATCATCAGCAGCACAAACTTCAGATAGAAGTGAAGCATTCGAATTTATCCTCACTTGACCTGTAGCTTGTTCTGCTAACCTCGATCTTGATATCATCTACAAAATAAATTGTTCAAACTGTGAAAAACACTAGATAGGATAAAGAGGACAACCTCTTCAGCTCCGTTTACGTGAACATCAATTAGCAGTCAAACGCCACGACAACTCTTCGCTTATATCAATACATACCGACAATTATGGACACACATTTGATTGGAACAATGTGGAAATACTGGGTAGGGGGAGGACAAAGAACACTATAGAATTTTTAGAAGCTTGGCACTCAGGTCAATTAGCAATCAACAAACATATCAACATTGACCTAATTTATCAATCAATCAGAAAAATAATAGGCGGACATAGGATCAAGAAACATATCAAAAGGGGGATGCAATCAAAACAAAGTTGCAAACAACGACAAGTCAAAGGTCAACAGCAACCAATCAAGATAGAGGTTAGCAGAACAAGCTACAGGTCACTTCTATCTGAAGTTTGTGCTGATGATGTTGTTTAGAAGAACACTGAAAGCTGCACAACCAAAACACCCAGTTCAGAGCACTAAACTCCACCACAATCATCCACCTAAGCTACAAATTTTCTCCACCATCTCAATGTCATCTTTGTTTAATTCTCAATAACTACCACTTTAAATGACTAGAGCTCAAATATGCAGTGCTTTGATAACAGATGGTTAGATTGTATGAGGGAAACACTTCAGATCTGGATTCGGTGAAAGTTGGCGCTCTTTGGGAAAGTGGATTTTCAATCTGAATGTAGTTGAGAAACGGAATCGAATTTACACTTTACACAAAAATCTAAGTGGACTGCATTTTTAAGTCGTTCAGATTATTGGGCATTCGGTTACGTAATCTATAGATTTCATTCACTTGTGTAAATCCAATATCCAATATCTTTTTCACGAGCTAGTCTAAACCAACTGATTTCTTTGCGCTCGATTCTTGTTCGTTCGATTCGGTTCTAGGTGTTTAGTGGTGTTCAATGAATGGGGGTCTAGCCACTTGACTGTCTAATCCTAGTCAGTTGGTTGTAAGTTTGTATGTCCGGTGATTTGAATGAAAACGCTTGTTTAAGGGCTGGATACCGGTAGCTGTCACATTACCAGATCGGAAATCAGTTAGTTGCAATGTGGAGAATAATAAGGAGAAAATTCTAACGCTAATAAGATTTCAGAACAAAGTAAATCAATCGATAATTTAGTTTATTAATTGGTAGTGAAGATTGTGAGAGAGGACCGAAGTGTAAGCAAGGAAGAGGAAACAGAAATAATAGGCCAGATAGATCAATTGAGTGATCTGAGGAGATGGCAATGATAACAACTAGCAGGTCTCAAGATATGCATCATGAACAGCTTGTCCAAGATGGAGATGATAGTCCGTATGTGAGTACGTGATTATCATGTCTTTTCCTAAAGCTGTCCATTGAGGGGGCTATTGTCACCTCGGCTGGGAGAGCATTCCAAGTTGCAGCGACTCTTAACGAGAAAAAATGTGCAAGTGTTCTCTCTCTTTCTTTGATGCTCAATTTTTCGAGGATTGCCTTGAGGGGAGTGATGGTGATGCATAGGCAAGATGCTCACGTTGGGATGGTTTGGCGTGCTTAATATGTTGTACGCCATAATCAAATCACCTCTGATTCTCCTTTAGCTCAGTGGAAATAATCCCAAGAGCTGGAGTCTGTCGTCGTTAGGTCTCTTTTTCAACCCTATCACCCATTTGGTTGCTCGTCTCTGCAATCGACCCAAAAGATTTATGTCTCTTTTAAGCAGAGGGGGTGCGATGACGTTGTGAACCTCCAGATGTGGGCGCGCATACGTCTTAAATAGTGTCAAAAATAATTGTGGAGTGATAGCACCAAGTTATCTTCGCATAAAGTGAAGAGTCGCATTTGCCTTGACTGCGTCCCTTACATATTTCGAACTCGTGTAAAGGCTTTCTGTGGTTTTCAAATCGAGATCGCGCTCTGAGGAGACATTAGGGAGTGGACTTCCATTGAGGGTAAAAATCGTTTGCATCGTGTGAGGCAGAATATGCATGACGTGGCACTTCGGTTGGTTGAGTTTTAAACCGTTTTTCGCCGCCCATCCCTCAATAGATGTAAGGTTCTTTTGAAGCTCAGCCGAAACCTCTTTGCTTCTAATGGGCCGCCCGATCTTCACATCGTCTGCTTAGATCAATGCCGGTGAGCTAACTAAGCCTAACAGGTCGTTAATAAATATCGGGAAGAGAAGAGGGCCTAAGAAGGTCCCGTGTGAAACTGCCGATGTGTATACTCGCCAGCTCGCGTGCACGAGTGGGTCAGTGAAGCCCATTTCTGCAACCTTTGCGATTAGGCGTGCGTGGAGCTCTATGTCGAAGGCTTTTGCAAATATTATGTGCACCGGTATTTCACGGTTCAAACAGGATGTCCAACTATCCCATGCAATGAGAAGATTAGATGCACACGACATGCTTTTCCGAAACCTGTGGTGAGCTTCATGGATCATTTAATTCTTATCCATGTACTCCTTCATTCGGTCGTCCACTAGCACTTTCATTACCTTAGATAGTATTGGTAGTAATGCGACTGGTCTGTAAACAGGCTGGATCCTTTCTATCTCCTCCTCTTTTGAAGATTGGAGAGAGAGTAGGTTGTTTCCACTCCGCGCTATGAGGAGATATTAGGGAGCGGACTTCAATGAAAAAACATTTGATTATGGTGGTGTTTCGTTCTCTGAGCTGGTTGTTTCGGTTTTGGAGCTTTCATTGTTCTTCTGAACAGCATCATCAGCACAAACTTCAGATAGCAGAAGTGAAGCATTCGAATTTCTCCACGTTTGACCTGTAGCTTGTTCTGCTAACATCGATCTTGATTGGTTGCAGTTGACTTTTGACCTGTCGTTGTTTGCAACTTTGTTTTGATTGCACCCCCCTTTTGATCTGTTTCTTGATCCTGTGTCACCTATGATTTTTCTGATTAGTTGATAAATTGGGTCAATGTCGATATGTTTGTTGATTGCTGATTGACTTGAGTGCCAAGCTTCTAAAAATACTCTACTGTTCTTTGTCCTACCCCTACCCAGTATTTCCACACTGTTCCAATCAAATGTGTGTCCATAATTGTCGGTATGTATTGATATAAGCGAAGCGTTGTCGTGGCGTTTGACTTCTAATTGATGTTCACGTAAACGGAGCTGAAGAGGTCGTCCACTTTGTCCTATGTAGTGTTTTTCACAGTTTGAGCAATTAATTTTGTAGATGATATTTGGTTTTTCTTGCTTTGTGATTTTGTCCTTTGGTCTACATACAGGATTGATTGAAGTGATTCTGTTGGTTTGTGTGCCACACCTATTCCAAATGGTTTCAGTAGTCGTGTTGTATGCTCCGATATGTCTTTTATGTATGGTAGGATGATGCGTTTATTTGTTTCTGTGCTTGATTTCGCTTCTGATGATGGTTTCGGTTGATGTTTTGTGACGAAGTTGCATGGATAGCCGTTCTTTTGGAAGATAGTCATCAGGTGTTTTTCCTCGTTTTTTTAATGCTTCGTATGTGCTGCAGTGTGTCTTCGCTCTCTAGAACAAAGTTTGTATGCAGTTGATCTTTTGGGTTCTTGGGTTGTTGCTGTCGTAGTTGAGAATTACGTCGGTGTGGGTTGGCTTCCGAAATACTTGAGTTTCTAGTTTTCCTGTGTTAGTTCTGGTGATTAGTATATCCAGGAATGATAGGCTGTTGTTTGATTCCTTTTCCATCGTGAATTTGATGTCATCAAAGACGTTGTTGATCTGATTGTAGATGTTCTCCAGCTCATTCCTTTTAATAACTTCTCGACCATAGACGCGGCCGACATCCAACGGTGTTAATGTCTAACTCTGATCAATCTAGGGATTTTACGCTACAGTGTGTCTTCTCTCTCTTGAACAGATACATGCATATATATATTCCAATTACCATTTGGTTTTATACATATATATACATTGTCATTTCTTGTCTCAATATTTTTCATTTTTTGCATTAAAAAAAGATCCTGTTGATGCAGAAACTGGTCAAAAATTGAAAACAATTGATCAATTCGCATCGATTCCTGTACATACACTGGATCATTTAGAATATTTCATTATTTTGCAATCATTAAGTTTGGATTATCGATTAAGTGTAAGTTTTGGTTTTGTTTTATTGTTCATGAGTTTTTTTTTATTGAATCGTGATCATGGATTGTTTAATTTATAATTCACAATTATATAAATTTATCCTGTATTGTTTAGGGCAATTTTACATTGATTTTCAGGAGAACCATAGAGACTGGACACGTTTTACCATTACTACATGAACAGTTCGGCTCAATCCTGTAGTGCAACCACCAAACAGGTACCTAATACCCTGGTGGACCATTTTTACACCATTTCATATACACACAATGGTATATATATATTTCTGATCAATGATCGCGTCAATCAATATGCACAGCATGAACAGGCCATTTCGACCCATCCCGCTTACATGAGTGTCAAACTCATTATTATTAGCAATGGTGATATGTCATACAGTACCCCGATGACAATGGCCCTCAGGAATGTTGCAAAACAACCACCTATATATCAATGAAATCGGTCACCCTGCTAACCAATTTTGTATATGGACTGTTAACAATGCTTACCAAAGCAAGGCCAAGCCATCCACAATGTTCATCACAGCGAACCTCTAGTCTCATAGGAGACCTTCAGCTCTATATAGCAGCAGTATAGCATATGGTGTATACATAAATGGCGCAGGATAGTAGAAGAGGCAGCCCAGCTTGATGCAAATAGGCTCAAACACTTCTATTACCCTTTGTCTCACATGTCGGGCAATGATTTTTTCGCGTTTCCGAAATTTTCATTTTTCGACCGTATAAGACCTGAGTTAGGGGTAGTATCCCTATGGATTGTTTAAAAATCAATATATTATCTATGTAATGGCTTCAATTGGTTGATGTTTCGAATTGCGGTTGATCAGTCCACTTTCGCGTGTGTGCATCCTGTGTGGATTGTTACGATATTGTCTATAGGTTGACAAGAATTGTTCATAATGGTGGATAGTGGCCAGCAGTGGGTTTGAGTCATTGGAGTGAACATCAATACTGAGATGTAAGTATATATTCTGTGTGACGAGTCCTGAATAGGATGAAACTGGCGTTATTGGTCATAAATATAAGTATTGTCCGCAAAAAGAAATAATGATGTTTTCCTTTGATGATTGTGATATCTTACTTTATTGTTTAAATGTCTTTTAGGAGGTTTTTTCCTCAAATTCGCCCTCACATGTGTTCTCCTTCACTACAGTAGGAGTAGGTTGGAAGAAAGCTACGAGCAGCCAAACTGAAACATGGAACAAATCCATGAAGTCACTAACTACTGGACTAAGACATGTTAATAGGTGTAGACTACCTAGTTGAGGTTCACAAGATGATAGTAACCGATGGTTAGATAATACTGTATGCGCAGACTGTTGACACCTCAAGGTATATCAAGCTGCCAAAAGTTCATGTATACACTTGTTTACTCACTGTTCCAGTGAATGCAAAATGTAGATTTAGCGTTTGCTAGCGACTGACTGCAACATCTTGTTAACATTCACGAACTCCGCTACTCGCAGGAATCGAACCTAGGAGCCTCGTTCTCGTGAGCGAACTCTCCAACTCTATACCACTGAGTCGTAATCCAACAGTATAATTATGTAACTTCAATCAATCGATGCTGTTGTTATGGGTATATGGTCGATCACTGCTGTGATGAGTTCCATACTAGAATGAATCGAACATCCAGTGTTTCCAGATTTCTGTTTCGTAGTCTAAAATTGATTGATTCATAACTTCGATGAAACTCAACAATCTCCACAACCCTTTAACGTAAATAAACAATTGAACGAAACTAAAATATAAGTACCATAAGGAAACAGATAACTATTTAATATTTTTCCTAATAGTAATTTATGATGTATAACTGTGAACGATTCACTAAACAACTTAAAACAGCTAGCCCACAAATGTGTACTACTTCTGAAACTTAGTTCAATAGTTCAGAAGCCTACATTGTTATTTTAAACAACGTTTGTATTGTGAGTAATTTAAAAACATTACAGATCATTACAGAGAAGCGCAAAATCATATTTTTCCTGCTAATGCACTATATGTAATTAGTTATTCAGACGGGTTTTGTTGGTTTCATATTTCAAGGAAGTTTATTATTGAATTTAACAGTTTACATCATAAACAACCATTGAAAAAAAGCCATAATGATGATTGTTGAATATAGTGAACTGATTGGGGTTAGCTGTGTAAATCGTTAGTCTTACGCATGCACGTAAACATGTCAATTTGATATGCTTGAACTATTACCAGTTTATTTTAGTCAGTAAACGAGAGTGAGGATCGAGGATCCGGCGACATGACAGGCTACTCTAATCCAAGCGTCCCATATCCCCATTGACTAAAAGAAGCAGACTTGATATGAAGTAGAACATGTATTCTACAAACATCCAGAAAGTATGAGGTCCGAATCCAGAAGAGAATCAGCATCCAGAACTAGGGATCCGAGTATGCGTCCGGATACGGGTCATTAAACGTTACAGATAATGCATACTTATACAGTTAGGTCGAATAGGAAACAACACTTGAAGTCTATGACATTGACAGTCAGGACAACCAATAGGAAACAACATTTGAACTCTGTGACACTGACAGTTAGGACAACCAATAGGAAACAACATTTGAAGTATGTGACACTGACAGTTAGGAGAACCAATGGGAAACAACATTTGAAGTATGTGACATTGACAGTTAGGACAACCATAATATTGACCAATAGTAATCGACCAATAGAATTAGACTTGCAGAATAATTCTCTCAGGATATTTGTTGAATATCCTTACAGTTAGATCCCGACTAAATAATTCAGATGTTAAATGCTCGTTGAATTATGTCAAATCGTCAGTCGGCTAGTGAATGTGTCCTGTTGACAAGCTTCATAATTCTTGTTTAACTTTGTCGTAGACATCCTCTTAGAGTTAACATTAAGCTCGTCAGATTTTTCAGGGGTTGACCTTCTACCAGGAAAGTCGCTTACTGATCTAGAATATGCCGATGACATAGTTCTATTCGGTGAAGACGCTGACAAAATGCAGAGTCTTCTGACTACCCTAAGCAACAATGCAAGCATGTTCGGGATGCGGTTTTCCCCCTCGAAATGCAAAATGTTGCTTCAAGATTGGGTTGCATTGGCACCTGAACTAGTGATAGGGAGTGAAGTAGTCGAGCGTGTTGATCGCTTCACTTATCTGGGGAGTCTCATCAGTGCTGATGGCCTAGTGACTGACGAAATCTCAGCTCGGATACAGAAGGCTCGATTGGCTTTTGCCAACCTGCGTCACTTATGGCGTGGGCGAGATATCCGTTCGCTAACCAAAGGACGAGTGTACTGTGCAGCAGTTCGCTCCATCCTACTGTACGGTTGCGAGACTTGGCCGTTAAGAGTAGAAGATGTTCGTAGGTTACTAGTATTCGATCATAGATGTCTCCGAAGCATTGCTCGTATATCGTGGGACAACCGAGTAAGCAATGCTGTCGTTAGGAAACGAGTACTAGGTAAGGATGGCAGATCAATAGATGAAGTGGTGAAACTTCATCAGTTGAGGTGGTTGGGACGTGTGTTACGTATGCCTAACCACAGACTGCCCCGAAGAGCTATGTTTTGTGGTGTTGGAGTAGGTTGGAAGAAATCTAGGGGCGGCCAGACCAAAACATGGCACAAATCCATGAAGTCACTGACAAGTGGACTGAGTCATGTTGGTAGATGTAGACTACCTGGTTGAGGTCCGCGAGACGAAAGTCATCAATGGTTAGAGACCTTGAATGAAATGGCTCAAAATCTTTTGCTATGGCGCAGGTGCATCCACTCTTTGAGCTCTCTCAAATCCTAATCTTCTGGATTAGCCAGCACCTCTACCTTTGTCTTCTAAGCTTATCTCACTGAATTATACTTCTTGAATAATATCTTCATTACGATTAATACCTCTACTATCTTTATCACTATGAGATTTGATTTGACATTTGCGTCTCTGTGCTAATGTGGTATGGCAACATGAACTGATGTACTTACGTACGAAGTTCTACGTTGCAACTAACTGCTTAATAAGGGAGAAAAGAGTACTGTTTGATTGTCAAGTTCAACCAATGAGCTAATCTACAAAAGGCTTTATACTTTTAATCATCTATTTACATGATAATATACTTACAAATACCAATAATAATAATAATAATAATAATAATCCATTTCTTCATTATAATTTTGTTTTAATTAACAACAACAATAGGATCAATTTGTTTCACTTGGTTGTTTAAGTCCAATTCAACGATATTTATTAGATGAATATTGTACACGTTATGGTATACGGGAATGTCAACGACATCTTGCAATGTTAATGAATTTATTAAATAAACTTGAAAATGGTATTAGTATTGATCCGGATTTAATTCATATCAGTTATTCACTGTGTGCTAATCATGTTAGTGGAAAAGCGTAAGTATAATGTGATTTAATGTGATTTGTTGTCGTTTTTACTGATGCGATTATAGTGAACTGATAAGGTGACGTAAAGATTTGAACTACCGATCATTTTAATCGAATTTCCAATGATCTTTGGTGAATCTTTATTGGTTGAGGTGGTTAGGACATGTGTTATGTAATCGCGACCATCGACTGCCTCGACGAGCTATGTTTTGTGGTGTAGGAGTAGGTTGGAAGCAAGCTAAAGGATGGCTAAATTAAAACGTGGCACAAATCTAAGAAGTCACTGACAAGTGGAGAGAGTCATATTGGTAAGTGTAGACTAGTAGGTTGAGGTCCGCGAGACGATAGTAACCGATGACGTGGGTCGAAATCGTTTGCAATGGCACATGTGCATCCATTTGTTGGCTTCTCTCAAGTCCTAATCTTCTGGATTCCTCATCAACTTTATAAACTGGATTATACTTCTTGAATAATATTTATGGACTGTGATCTGTCCGATTACAGCTTATACTTCTACAACCTCTACTATTATGAGATTTGAATTGCCGATTTGTATCTCAGTGTGGTGATATAGTATAGCAACTTGGATTGATGTACGCACCTACGAAGTTCTACAGTGTAACTGACCGACTGACTGACTAACTGATCTTTCACTGGCATTTAATATAATGATGAAAGTCTTTATCACCGTCAGTTGATTAAAATTGAAATTTTCATGTCATTTGACTAAATGTTGTGCCATTTGTACACAGTAATATCTTGAAACTTTGAGCTCAATACCAGTTAATGTCAAATGACACAACAAACTCGAGAAGTAGAAAGCTGTGTTCATAGATAACAAAACCGCACAAAATCAACAACAAGAAAGCCTTCAAAAACATCTTATAGAAACATTCAAGGACGAATTCGGAGGTTTATGGAAGCCTTGGCTATTTGTAAATTAAAACCTACCGTATGTGTAAAAAAACAGTTTTGTTATAATCTTGAATGTACCATGGTAATCTTCAAGCCATTTTACTGCCTACGGTAATGTGACAGCGTTCACGCGCATGACCAAAGGTCCTGACTCCTATTCTTGTTAGTAGCGAGAGTCGTAAAGGCGTATTGCTGCTGAGTCCCACACTAGGACTAACCGGTCGACCAGTGCTTATGGTTTTCTGATGGTGGTCTAACATTTATCGATTCATGATTTCATAGTATATATATATTGTAAAAAGCCATCTGTTTACTTACTTACTAACTTGCTTACTTACTTACTTACTTACTTACTTACGCCTGTTAACCTCAGTAGAACGTAGGCCACCAACCAGTATTCTTCAATCTACTCTGTCCTTGACCTTCCTTTCTGTCCAACTGTTGTTCATTCTTCTCATGTCTATCTCCAATTCTCAGCATTATGTGTTTTCTGGCCTTCCTCTTCTCCGTTGACCTTGTGTATTCCTGGTACGCCTGCATGTAAACACGTCAACTTGATATACTTGAACTATTGCGGGTTCACCTAGTTGGAAAACGAGAGTGAGGATCCGGCGACACGACATACTACTCGAATCCGATTATCCCAACCCCCATATTTAGTTAACATAAGAAGACATGATATGAAGTAGAACGTGTATTCTACAAGCATCCAGAAAGTACGAGGTCCGAATCCAGAAGAGAATCAGCATCCCGGACTAGGGATCCGGGACCGGATCCTGGTCGTGGTCATAAAACGTTGCAGATAATGCGTATTTATACATTTTAGTCGAATAGGAAACTGCATCGAATTCTGTGACATTGACAATTAAGACGACCAATAAGAAACAACATTGGGGTACGTGACATTGATAGTCAGGTCAGCCAATAAGAAACAACATTGGAGCACATGACACATTGCTATCTAGGACGACCATAAAATTGACCAGTAGAAATTAACCAATAGGAATTGACCAATAATTCTCTTAGGATATTGGATGAATATCCTAACAATTCCAAATAAGGGCTTGCGTTGTTACACAGTCAAGGTACTTCCGTCAATGTATATCCTATCCACCAACTCCAAACGCTTCTTCCTGATTTCTTGCTCCATTGAAATCTTGACTGTCTGATTAGCTTCATACATAAATCACACTATTCGTAGTCTGACATAAAGTACAAATGTGGTGCGTGCTACTTATAAGTAGTATATAACGTGAGTGTAAACGTAATGTCTGGCAGCAGAAGATGGGGGAGAAGATCAAGAAAGGAAGAGTTAGAACACAATTGAATTTGTTTGAAACGCATGAACAGTGAAATGTCAGACAATGGATTGATGATTGATTGAAGATTTGCAAATCAACGATTTACGATATAGTTTTCCTATTTTACTGAGTAACTCTGTAATTTTCGTTAAATACAATTCGGTTGCCCTCACCTGTGTTCTCCTTCACTACACAATGACTACAATTGTTCAGTTTGTCTAGTAATCAGTCGAGTGTAATTTTTATTGATTAACTTGAAATTCACTTGCTCATTCTTTTTTTTAACACACAGACAATATGATCAGGCGGTCCATACAGTATTAGCAGTGGAACGTGATCAATTTCAATTGATTAAAAATCGTTTAACAACATTGCTGGAAAAACAAATTACTGAATTTCGTTATTGTTTTCCATTTGGTCGACCAGAAGGTGCATTAGAGAAAACAATCAGTCTATTGGAAAGGGTAATTACAGCCAGATCAGATTGTTCCCTGTTGTGTGTTATCATGTTGATTTTTATTTGTTTGTTTGAAAAAACAAAACAATTTTCAACGTTAAAGTTATTTTTAAAAGTAAATTCTTAAGAATTGTTGTGGTGTTTCGTTCTTTGGGCTGGATATTTTGGTTGTGAAGCTGTTATGTTTGTCAGTAGGTACGCTTGAAGCTATTACGATGTTCAGCTTAGTCGATAAACGCGAACGAGACAATAAATCAGCATACAGATAGGCTACCTTGAATCCCGAGCTGAAGATAAAAGACTTTGTTAGCGTAGAAAGTATATTCTACAAACACCCAGCAATCACAGTACAATCAAGCATACAACTCTCGTTTATTTATACATCATAGAAACGTCCTTGGGACAGTTACGGAAATAGCACACTAAAATACACAGCAGCCAATCAAAGCCATGGATTTTCCTGGTGGGAAATGAAATCTCAAGGTTAGCTGATCAGGCCATGCTTGCAAACGTGAAATCGAAAATAAGGCATTTGTTAAGTGAGTTTTGGGAATCTAACATCCCCAACAGAAGCTTTCATTGTTTACTTCTAAATAACATCATCGTTAGCACAAATTTCAGGTCGATGATAAGTGACGCAATCGAATTTCTCCACGTTTGACCTGTAGCTTGTTCTGTTAACCTCGCTCTTGATTGGTTGCTGTTGACCTTAAATCTGTCGTTGTTTGCAACTTTGTTTTGATTGTACTCCCCTTTTTGATCTGTTTATTGTCACCTCTGATTTTTCTGATTAGTTGATAAATTGGGTCAATGTCGATGTGTTTGTTGATTGTCAATTGACTTCAGTGCCCAGCTTCTAAAAATTCTCTAGTGTTCTTTGTCTTCCCCCTACCCAGTATTTCCACACTGTTCCAATCAAATGTGTGTCCATAATTGTCGGTATGTATTGATATAAGAGAAGCGTTGTCGTGGCGTTTGATTGCTAATTGATGTTCACGTAAACGGAGCTCAAGAGGTCGTCTACTTTGTCCTATGTAGTGTTTTTCACAGTTTGAGCAATTTATTTTGTAGATGGTATTTGGTTTTTCTTCCTTTGTCATTTTTTCCTTTGGCCTACCATAGGATTGATTGAAGTGATTTTGTTGGTTTGTGTGCCACACCTATTCCAAATGGTTTCAGTAATCGTGCTGTATATTCCGATATCTCTTTCACGAATGGTAGGGCGATCCGTTTATTGGTTCCTCTACTCGATTTCGCTTCATTTGATGTTTTCTGATGAAGTTGCGTGGATAGCCGTTCTTTTGGAATGTAGTCATAAGATGCTTTTCCTCGGTTTTTAATGCTTCATATGTGCTGCAGTGTGTCTTCGCTCTCTTGAACAAAGTTTGTATTCAGTTGATTTTGTGGGTTCTTAGGTCAACAACAGAAACCAATCAAGATCCAGGTTAATAGAACAAGCTACAGGTCAAACGTGGAGAAATTCGAATACTTCACTTCTATTTGAATTTTGTGCTCATACTGTTGTTCAGAAGAACACACGAAAGCTCTACAACCGAAAGATCCAGTTCAGAGAACGAAACATCACAACAATCATCCACCTGAGCTACACATTTTCTACACCATCTCTTAAATTCTTAACTTTACTTGTTTTTTTACTTTTTTACTTACGCCTGTTACCCCTAATGGAACATTGACCGCCGACCAGTATTCTTCAACCTACTCTGTCCTGGGCGTCCCTTTCCAGTTCTGTCCAATTTTTTGTTCATTCTTCTCAGGTCTTCCTCCATTTCGCGGCGTAAGGTCTTACTTATTTCTTTTGACCATGAAGGTCTCAATTGAAGGCTTGTCTTTTGACGCGGTTCGGTGCTTTCTGCAGTGTGTGTCCTATCCACTTCCACCGCTTCTTCCTGATCTATTCCTCCACTGGAATCTGGTTTGTTCTCTGCCACAGTGTGTTGTTGCTGATGGTATCTGCCCAACGGCTTGAAATATTTTGCGTAGACAACTATTAACACACACTTGTATCTTGTGGACAATGGCTTTGGCAGTTTTCCAAGTTTCCGCCCCATATAGTAGAACTATTTTGACATTTGTAATAAAAATTCTGATTTCGGTATTGATTGGTGTTTGTTTGGAGTTCCAGATGTTGTTCAATTGTAGAAACGCAGCCCTTGCTTTGTCACTCCGCGCCTTCACATCTGCATCAGATCTAACTTGATTGTCGATGATACTGCCCAGATATATAAAAGCTTTTAGGTACTCCAAAGCATCACCAATAAGTGTTATTTGGTTGATGCTGGTTGTGTTGTATTGGACAATCTTGCTTTTTCCATGGTGTATGTTGAGATCTGCTGCTGCTGAGGATGACTCTTTACTGGTCGTCTTCTCTGGCATTTGTTGTTACTTGTGTGACTAAACAGCCAGATTATTTGCAAAGTCTAGTTCGTCCAGCTGCATCCTAATCGTCCACTGTATATCATGCCTCCCTCTAGATGTTGACATCTTCATAATTTAATTAACTTTACTGGCAAGTAGTTTATTCATTTGTGTCAGACGACATGTTAAAATATTATTCTGTTTCACGGTTTGCATCACCAAACGGTTGAATTAGGTTGAGCATTAAAATCAGAATAACAACGGACCATTAAGTACGTCAACCATTGGGTGTTCGCCTTATGATTAATCTGTCTCTCTCTCTAAGAGACTCGAATGTCCATGGTTCGACTGTCGGCTGGATAGTGGCTGTGCATTACTGAAGAGTCTTAGTCCAGAGAGAAACAACTTTTTCATACTTCTTGTTGTTAAGTGGTGGTTGTCTGTCTAATACCGTTCAAACATGCGAACTTTGAAATTCGACTCTCTTCTAGTAATATCAAACACATTTCATCGTACAATGTGATTTATTCGTTACCGATATACTAAATGTAAATATCTTTACTCAGCTCATATTTATTTTAATGATTAGTAGTTATACATGATATTGAAGAAGGCTCGAATTCGAAGTTTATCAGTTAAAAGCTGACTCATTTCACTGCTAAAGCATGACTTTATACACTGAATTAATCATGATGTTTGTGGTGTTGTGGTGTACGCTACTTATGTTCACATAAGTAGTATATGATATCAAATGGAAATCAAACGTCTGACAGCAAAAGATCGAGAAGGAAAGAATGAGAACAGAAGGCGATTTGTAGGTAACGTAAAGTGAACTGAAGTGAACTGAACAGTCTAAATGAAAAAAACGCTGAAATCTGAAACAAATAAGGATTAGTTTGCAAATGATGATTTCACGGGAAGGTTTTGTAAATATGCTTAACAACTCAGTAATATTCAATTAAATATGTTGCTGATGTGCTCACCTGGGTTTTCGTGCACAACAGTGTAACAGTAGATCGGAAGAAAGCTAGAGGCAGTCAGACACAAATCCGTGGGGTCACTGACAGCTGGATTGAGTGATGTTGTTTAGTGTATACTACCTGGTTGGGGTCAGTGAGATGGTTAGGAGCCTTGAACGACATGGCTCAAAACCGTTTTCAGTGGCTCGGGTGCATTCATTCTTTGTGTTCTCTCATTTCCTAACCTTTAGAGTTCTTCATCACCTTGATCTTCGTCTTTTTTAAGTTTATTTCACGGAATCATACTTCATGAATAATATCCTCGAACGCCAATACTTCTACTGCCTCTACCAGTATGAGATTTGCATCACTGTGTGCTAACATGGTAGTGTAGTGAATGAGAACACAGATGAGGGCAACCGGATTGTATTTAACAAAATTACAGAGTTACTCAGTAAAATTGGAAAACCATATCGTAAATTGTTAATTTGCAAAATATCACTTCATCATATCGAACTGGACTGTTCCTGTTGCAAACAACATCAATCCATTGTCACTATTCATGCATTTCATACAAATACCATTGTGTTCTTCTAACTCTTCCTTTCTTGATCTTCTTCTATCTTCTGCTGCCAGACATTACGTTGACACTCACTTCATATACTACTTATAAGTAGCTCGCACCACAGTAGGACAACTTGAACTGATGTACGTACGTACGTAAGAAGTTCTGCGTTGTAACTGACTGATTGAAGGACGGTTATTTAATTTAAAATTAACATTGATCACTTGTATTCATGAATCTTTTTGTTTTCTTATTTTGTTTAACAATTAATTATACAGGTTCTGACTAAAGAAACCGGTGAACCTGCATCGAGTGAATTGATTCGTCATGTGATACGTAATTGTTTAAGAAATGCCGCTGTATTAAACTATGAACGTATTTCTGAATATGTAATGATTGAAGGTAATTTAAAATATGTTATGTCATCGAATTTATAAATGACCTCAAAATTAGTTTATGTGCTATTCTTTGTTTATAATATTTTGAACAATCAAATTAGGGAAGCAGATCAGATTTAGTATACTGAATTGAGAAAAAATATTATGAAAACTCAATTTCTAGTTGTTCTCATGTGGATTTTCAGTAAAAAAACTGATCTCTTCATCATCTATCTCATCAGTTTGAAAAGAAAATCTCACAATCGAAACTTCTTTTCTTAAGCTCAGCATTTTTCTGGTGTTTTCAGTTAAATGTCATTCCTTCAGAAATAGCTTCTCCTTATCGTCTGATATTTCAGTAACTGATCTTCTACCAGACGACTTACCTACTGACTTCATGTAGTTTTGTTTGATTAAGTTTCTGGAATATTTTTTTCTCAGTTAGAGTTATGGAGATCAGTGTTTGTGCACATTGAGACAATAAATCAGTCACTATGAGACTACACCATTAGCAACCTGGAAGCACTTGACGGCCGTTTCGACCCAATAAGGAACTCATCAGCAGTGTGCATGCACGACTCCTGCTACTTGAAGGATTCAAACCCAGGGCCTATGGTCCCGGGTTCGAATGTCTAATCTCTGGACTACTGGGCCGATCAAAATTGAACGGTGTTAATGTCTAACTCTGATCGATTGCGCGAAGTTCCTGGGTTGGTCAGAGTTAGACGTTAACACCAGTGGATGCCGGCCCAGTGGTCTAGAGGTTGGGCGTTCTCGTGCAAGATCGAAGTCCCCCACAATAGCGCTGTGTAGTTGTTTATAGAATTTACGGGTTTTGAATGTATGTTGTTGAAAAATTGAGGGTATATCTGTGAATAATTATTCGACCAACAAAACCATTCGTGTGATTTTTACAATTTATTTTCTAACTACTCAAATATAAATTGAGTAGATTAAAAATTAATTAGTTGACGATTAACTTTTAAAACCATGACAAAAAATGATAATCATTATTTTTGTCACGATGATTGAAGTGGACAGTATAATTTGATGGATGTAGATATGCCACTGAGACATATGAATTTGAGTTTTGCATTTACTAATTTTGAATAAATTAGGTAAGCGACTAAACTTGGTAGAAAAAATGCATTTTCCATGAGACTATATATTCTTAATTAGTTATCAGCATTATCTGCGGCTGTGCTCTGCGGTCATGCTCTCAGGTCTGTCAGACGAACCCTAATCTGATTTCCCTTTCAGATTCCTCAAGAAGTACCCTTCCACGGTGTGGGCAGCAGGGAAGTGACATCCTCCCTCATACTCTTAACAGCACACGAGATCAAATAGGTCACCGTCAAATCCTTCCTACACATATTATTAACTTTCCTATCTCCACGACTAGCCCTTCTATCATTCCGTTGTCAGTTCGCACCTCTGATGCAAACGTTCTGCGTTCAATGAAACGTTATTCGTGGTCTCCTGAAACCCGGCTGTAAACTACATGTTTGCAGCTTTTAATGTCCGAACTTTGTGCAAAAGGTAGGACAACAGGCTTGAGACTTTGAATGATATGGCTCAAATTCTAATTGTCTGAATTTCTCATCACCTTTATCTTTCTCTTTTTAAATTTTTTTACTGGATTATACTTCTTGAATAACTTCTTCGAATCCTAATCTTCTCCATTGGTGCTAATACTTCTACTACATCTACTACTATGAGACTAGAATTTTCAGTTTGATCTCTGTTTGCCAATATAGTATAGCAACTTCAAATGATGTAGGCACTTGTGAAATTCTACGTTGTAACTGACTGACTGTAAGAAGAAAGTCAATAATTCATTTATTTTGCAAATATAACTGTAAAGTGTACACATTTCGACTAGTAAACTGTGTATCCACCACTTATTCCATCTGATATAGCTGTTCTTCGTTCACATTATATTCATCCTAAGATTCACTCAGAAGAATGGTGAAGGGTCAAGCGGCAAATTTTACACTCCACCACAAATTAATCGTGGCTATTTTATATAGTTTTATGCTTAGATAATGATGAGAAAATTTAGATTTGATTTTTTTTCATGGAACACAATCGAAAGGGAGTGAAGTAGTTGAGTGTGTAGACCGATTCACTTATCTGGGGAGTCTGATCAGCGCTGATAGCCTGGTGACTGACGAAATCTGAGCACGGATACAGAAGGCTCGCTTGGCTTTTGTTAACTTGCGTCATTTATGGTGTAGGCGATATGTCCGTTTGCAAACAAAAGGTCGGGTTTACTGTGGAGCAGTTCGCTCCGTTCTCCTATATGGATGTGAAACATGGCCGTTAAGAGTAGAAGATGTTCATAGGTTACTAGTGTTCGATTATAGATGTCTTAGAAGCATTGCTCGTATATCCTGGGACAACCGAGTAAGCAATGCTGTCGTCAGGAAATGAGTACTAGTTAAGAATGGCAGATCAATAGATGAAGTAATGAAACTTCGTCAGTTGAGGTGTTTGGGACATGTGCTACGTATGCCTAGCCACCGACTGCCTCGACGAGCTTTGTTTTGTAATGTAGGAGTATGTTGGAAGAAAGTTAGGGGCGGCCAGACCAAAACATGTCAGAAATCCATAAAGTCACTGACGATAAGTGGACTGAGTCATGTTGGTAGATGTAGGCCATCTGGTTGGGGTCAGCGAGACGAAAGTCACCGATGGTTAGAGACCTTGAACGACATGGCTCAGAATTGTTTGCAGTGGCGCAGGCGCATCCATTGTTTGTGTTCTCTCAAATTGTAACCTTCTGAATTCCTTATAATCTCTATCTTTCTCCTTCTAAATTTATCTCACTGAATTATACTTCTTGAATAATATCTTCGAACCCTAATCCTGTCTATTACTAGTATTACTCCTACTATCTCTGCCACTATGGGATTTTAATTGGCAATTGCGTCTCTGTGCTAACATGGTATAGCAACCTCAACTGATGTACTTGCGTACGAAGTTCTATGTTGTAACCGATCGACACTTACATCTGTGAAAGACCGTTCGTTTAGGTCCCTAAATGCGTAATCTTTTTGGAACTTTTACTGCAATATAAGCACGTTAGTGTTAATCTGCTTTTTTCGTTTAGTTCAATAACTGAGAAGTGTTGTTGTTAATTTATTTTCCACAGCTGTTTCTGGACCACGTGTTAAAAGTAAGCAATCATTTTAATTTTGAGTGAAAATAAAACAAACTACTCATTAGTAGTAGTCAAATTTAATTAAAAGATTTTTAATTGACTAGTGAAGTAAAGCGCCCATTTATTTTTTAACTAAAGTTGGCAAAATGGTTTCCCGCGGATTGATTGATGATATAATACAATACATTATTCAACATGATTTAAAAATCAGAAGAAAATCAGTCATATTCTTAAACTAGCTGTTTGTAGCGATCTTAATGGTCAAAGATTGTAGAGTCTGTTGATCTGATTTATTTGATTCGTAGACATTTAGTAGCATAGACCAGTGAATTCAGTTGGATGAGATGAGATGAGACATTCAAACCACTTGAAACTAACCATCTAGCTTGAAAACGATTGATTTTACTCACTAGTACGAAAATATTTTTCATATCAGAAGAACGTTTTTTGAATTCATGGTCAAATACACTTTATGCTGCATATCTCAACTGTGGCAATATACAAATGTAAACTTGTTACGCCTGCACGTAACACGTCTACTTGATATACTTGAACTATTACGAGTTTACCTAGTCGGAAAATGAGAGCGAGGATCGAGGATCCGACGACATGACATACTTCTCAAATCCGATTATCCCAAAATAAGAAGACTTGAATGTGAAGTAGGACCTTTATTCTACAAACATCCAGAAAGTACTAGGTCCGAATCCAGGAGGGAATCAGAATCCCAGACTAGGTATCCGGGACCGGGTCCTGGTCATAAGACGTTACAGATAATTCGTATTTCTACATTTTGGTCGAATAGGAACAGCATTGAATTGTGTGACATTGACAGTTAAGACGACCAATAAGAAGCAACATTTGAAGTGACATTGATAGTCAGGACAACCAATAAGAAACAAGATTGGAGCGTGTGACATTGATATCTAGGACGACCATAAAATTGACTAGTAGGAATTAACCAATAATTCTCTTAGGATATTGGATGAATATCCTAAAACCTCCCTCTGAAGAAATTGAAGCGACGCACGACGGTTTATTTGGATCTGGACTGTTGTTTGCTGATGTCGGGGAGGATATTTTCGGAACGGAGATGAGGCCCAGTCTTAGGTACTTCTGAGCGGGTTGGCTTCTTCTTAATTGCTTAATGAGACACTGCTAATGTTAGCTGTTTGAACCAATCTAACTGATTGATTTTAGATCGGCTATCGGATTGAGCTGACGTGAGGTGTACTGGATGTAGCAGGGGGAACAGCTACTCTGGTTAGTTGACAGATACAATACACAACGTCAGATTGACAAGATCCACCATAGTCGTGTCACGATGCAGCTGGGTATCCGTCAACATCTTCATTAGTCCCGCTTCTGCTCGGGTAATAATTCAAGTCTCAAAGGATCAAAGTGATCCTATCCCCATCGCCAAAAAAACTGTTACAATATTATTAGAAAATGTTAACAATATTGTTGAATCGTTTTATTAATTAATTTCCTCTCTCTCTCTCTATTCATTATTTTAGATACTAAAAAAGAAACTAGAAAAATTCATGAAATGTTTCATTTAGCTGAACTTTGTATTGAAGTTTTGAAACAAAATGAACAACATCATGCTGAAGTAAGTGATCAATGAACATCGATATATATATATATATATATATATATATATATAGTGGTGCGAGCTACTTATAAGTAGTATATGACGTGAGTGTCAGTCAACGTAATGTCTGGCAGCAGAAGATGGAGGAAGATCAAGAGAAAGGAAGAGTCGGGAACACAATGGAATTTGTATGAAACGCATGAATAGTGAGTGACAATGGATTGATGTTGTTTGCAACAGGAACAGTCCAGTTCGATATGATGAACTGTTATTTTGCAAATGAACGATTTACGATATGGTTTTCCGATTTTACTGAGTAACTCTGTAATTTCCGTTAAATACAATTCGGTTGCCCCACCTGTGTTCCCGTTCACTACAATATAATCAAAGGAGTAAACTTGACGATTTTATTACTGTAACTTCTCATAAAAATCGATCGATGTTAGACTACTATTAGAAACCTGAAAGAGCTGGACAACCATTTCATCCTTATACAGGACTTATTAACAGTGCCTATCCACGACTTTGCACAGGACCTTCGGCCTCACGCGCGTACGTCTTACTTTTAGAAAACCCGTTTCTGTGAAGATCATGGATGCGTACTGTCACTGATGAGTCCAATACTAGGACGGAATGGCGGTCCAATGCTTCTAGATTTCTAACGATACTGTTATACTCCTCTCTTTATTACAACCCAGCTATTCCTAATGTTTAATATTCTCGGATATCAATTCACTCGAGACGTTCTCTTAAAAATCAGAACATGGTTGAACTGTAAAAAGAGATTATATTCCAATAACAACGTTAGATGGAAGACAAGAATGTCCCAAAAGAAAAAGACGTTAGTATATTTATAGTTTTTTTTACATGAGGAAATTCTAGAATATTCCCACAGTATCGGCTAGCGCTGACTGGGGGCGAAAGAACCAATCAACATGCGACAACGCATTCATGCTTTAATCCAATATATATCCCACTAACAGGTATTCTAACATTGATCAATTCATGATTTCAATGAAACACAACAATCTCTACAACTCTATAATGATTGATCATTGAGTTCAATGTGTATAAATATTCATTGTCTTTAGCGTTTTATGATCCCTATCCTTAGTCTGGCTTCCTTATTCTCGTCTGGACTCGGACCTCAAATTTTCTGGATGTTTGTCGAATACATGTTCTACTTCATATCAAGTCTTCTTCTTCTACTCATTAGGGGTTTGGGACGCTCAGATTAGAATAGCCTGTCATGTCGCCGGCTCATCGATCCTTGCTCTCGTTTACCGACTAAGGTGAACTCATAAATAGTTGAAGCATATCTATCACTACACGTATCTTGAAGAACATACCCCTATAATAAAAATTTTCAAAACAAAGCACAGTTTCATAGTATACCTGTAGTGAATGAGAACTCAGGTGGGGCAACCGAATTGTATTTAACAAAAATTACAGAGTTACTTAGTAAAATCAGAAAACCATATCGTAAATCGTTAATTTGCAAAATAACAGTTCATCATATCGAACTGGACTGTTCCTGTTGCAAACAACATCAATCCATTGTCACTATTCATGCGTTTCATACAAATTCCATTGTGTTCCCACTCTTCTTCCTTTCTTGATCTTCCCCCATCTTCTGCTGCCAGACATTACGTTGACACTCACGTCATATACTACTTATAAGTAGCTCGCACCACATACCTAATAGTATTGATAACATTGATCATTGAACATGTTTCTTTTTTCTTTCATTTTAAAAATGATTAAATTTAATTTCTTGTTCGTTTTGTTTTGTTTTAAAAACTTATTTCAGTCATTCACATGGTTTAAAGATTTATTCATTGAACATATCGAGAATTTTTGGTATTTATTTCAAATGGATTTATTCGATTTATTGGATAGATTACCAGAAGATTGTTGGGAAGTATTTGATTTATTTGAATTATTAAATAATTATCTATTGAATGATTGTAAGTTTGATTAAATTGTTAAAAAAAAATTGAAAATTGATCATGATATATATCCGATAAAAACATATACTACTGGCTACCTTTTTAAATAGTAGTTTATCAATAGATTCACTAGTTGATGAAATAAGCTCTACTGAGTGCAGATGCTGACAAAATAAATGCACAGCTATTAGTGGGACGGACATAGATGGAATTAAAGCGTGGCTACGCGCAGCTGCTCGCTGATTGGCTAATTTCCTAATCCAATCAGCGCCTGATCGATTCTTAGAGAACAGGGTAGAAAATCCTCGTATTGTTAGTTGCATGCTGATTGGCTAAATCTAATCCAATCGATCACGTGAATCACAATCCAGAAGCTTCTCATGAAAATACTATGAAGATAATGACGTTGTATCTATTTTGCCTTCACCTTCGGCTCCTTATTTCCATTTAACCTTGCTATTTGGAATATAATCTTTTTCCTGTTCCACCGTGTTTTGGATTCTTTGGAACTTGTCCAGTGTATTGAGTGGTCAGAGAAAATACTAAGCAATAGGAATTAGCTGGGAATTATATAAGCAAGTGTTACAACAACAGTCTTTTGACCAAGTTAAGCATCAATGCAACTAAATGCAAGATGTGGCTTAGGGGTTGTGGTTTGATTCGGTGCTTGAACTCTAGTGATAGGAAGTGAAGTTAGTTGAGTGTCAGTTTCATTAGTACTGATGGCTCCTTGTATGACAAAATCTAGACATGGATGGATACAGAAGGCATGTTTGTATTTGTCAAATGAATGACTAGTTTACTGAGTGGTAGTTAACTCTGCTCTGTTTTATGGAGATGAAATATCGCTATTAAGAAAAGAGGATATTCGCAGTTTGTTAGTGTCCAGTCACAAATGAATCGCTTGTTCGGCTACTGAGAAAGCAATGAATGGGTTAGGAATAGAGCAATAGGTAAGGATGACTGGTTGATTGACCAGGTAGATAGTCTTCATTATTTAAGATAGTTGGGATATTTATTACCGAACCATGTTAGCAGGTGTGGACTACGTAATTGGAGTTTGTGTGATAATCGGAACCAATGGTTTGAGACTTTGAATGACGTGGCTGTAAGTCAATTGCAATGGCTTAAGTGCATCTATAATTTGTGTCCCCTCAAATTCTACTCCTACGAGCTATGTTTTGTGGTGTAGGAGTAGGTTGGAAAAAAGTTAGGGGCGGTCAGACCAAAACATGGCAGAAATCCATGAACTCACTGACGACAAGTGAACTGAGTCATGTTGGTAGATGTAGGCTATCTGGTTGGGGTCGGCGAGACGATAGTCACCGATGGTTAGAGACCTTGAATGACATGGCTCAAAATCGTTTGCAATGGTGCAGGTGCATCCACTCTTTGTGTTCTATGAAATCCTAACCTTCTGAATTCCTCATAATCTCTATCTTTCTCCTTCTAAATTTATGTCCCTGAATTATACTTTTCGAATCATATCTTCGCTCTCTAATCTTCTTCATTGCTGCTAATAATTCTACTATCGCGCTATCACTCTTGGATTTGAACTGACAGTTGCGTCTCTGTGGTAATGTGGTATTGCAACCTGAACTGATGTACTTATGTACGAAGTTCTGTGTTGTATCTGTCTGTCTGTCTGTCTGTCTGTCTCTGTCAAATTCTGAGCTTCTCAACTCTTCATAATTGATTCCTTTGAGTGATATTATTCTGAATTGTATCTTTGATCTCTCACTGATACTGTCAGTACATTTACCACGATTGGATTTGGCCTATTGATGTGATCTGTTTGTGCTGACGGTGTATGACAATTTGAACTGCTGCACATGTGACGCAAGTTCTGTTATGAGTAACACCGAAAGACTGATATCTGAAGGAAAAATGAATCATCTATGTTTCATAAAAGATTGTATCAAGCTCTATCGTTAAAGTATTTAGTAGCTTGCGATCTGACTCTAATTTAAATGAACTATCGGGAATTCAATGAAATAAGTGTTCCCTTCAATTTCCATATTTTATGCTTCGGTGAAACTCGTTTGTGCAACAGCGGTAATTAGAAGTCAAATATGGATTCGGTTGGACTAGTTTATATCAGGCAATCGTTCGCGCAGACAGACATGAAAACGACAAGCGCAATAATTCATGACTAAGTATTTTCGATCAGACAAAAATTAGCTAGTCATATGACTTGCGATACATCCATGCACTCAAGTCAGGGCAACTAAGATATAAGCGAATAAGTGTCAAGGTCAAAAGATGTGGGAACAGTGACTCGATCAGTAAGGGTTAATTAGTTTGTCCGAAAGCTATGTCAACTTGAATACATATACATACATACCGATTGCTACGATGTGATTACTGACTGACTGACTGACCTTAAAAATAAACTCGAAGAGTAATAACTTACATAACAAACTGACTGAAATAGGAAACTGTTGATCATACTAAGTTCTTAAACTTTATGCATTAAAAATATCATAGTCTCTGCAAAAGCTAAAAGTACCACATTTGATCACGAATAGATTTACCAGCGTACATTGTTCAAAAAGTCTCAAATTCTGTTTTTCAATCAAACAAAAACACAAAGTGATTTGTTCATACTTCCTAACTGATTTGTTCACTAATTGATAAATTGCACTGTATTTTACAAAATGTTTAACCTGTTTTCTTTTAACACAGCCAACTTATCGAATGGTCGATTTCATGAAGAATTAGCTAATCGTTTCACACCACTAGTGGATCGATATATCGGTTTAATGGCTGATTCCATTGAACAGGCATTAATTGAAGGTTGTAAAAATGAACGATGGATACCAGCTGGGAAATTAGACAGAAATGAAGGTAAACTCTTGGCATTACTATCAGTAGTATAGTTGATTAGTTTGTTTTTAAAAATATATTTCTCATTATTAGAACTATGACATTAATTTTTAAGTAAGATCACGAAAAGCTGATCAATTTTATTTAAGCGAGTTCACGGACATTTAGTGTAACGCCCTTTGTTACGAGTTCAAACCAGCAAGTTCATTTTCTTATAGTAGTGAAAATATATATCAATCAATCTGTCAGTTTGTTATGCTCGTCACTAAGTATGCTTGAGGCTATTACGAGTTTACCTTAGTCGAAAAACGCGAACGAGACAATTGCCAGCGTCCAGATAGGCTACCTTGAATCCCAAGCTGAAGAAAAAAGCCTTTGTAAGCGTAGGAAGTACATTCTACAAATACCCAGCAATCATAATACAATCAAGCATACAACTCTCGTTTATTTATACATCAAAGAAACGTCCTTGGGACAGTTAAGAAAATAGCACACTAAAATACACAGCAGCCAATCACAGCCAAGGATTTTCCTGGTGGGAATTGAAATCTCAAGGTCGACTGATCAGCCCATGCTCGCAAACGTAAAAACCAAAATAGGGCATTTATCAAGCGAATTTTGGGGATCTAACATCCCTAACACAGTTACAATGTGGAACTTCGTACATACGTACATCAGTTCAAGTTGTCATATCACATTAGCACAGAGATGTAATTGTCAATTCGAATCCCATAGTAGTAGAGGTAGTAGAAGTATTAACGGTAATGGAGAAGATTATGGTTCGAATATATTATTCAAGAAGTAGAATTTAGTGAAATAAATTTGAGTAGCGAAACTTAAACGTGATGAGGGATTAGAATTTGAGAGAATACAAAATATGGATACACCTGCGCCATTGCAAAAGATTTTGAGTCATGTCACTCAAGGTCTCTAACTATTGGTTCTATTGTTTAGCGGATTCCAATCAGGTAGTCTACACTTACCAACATGACTCATTCCAGCTCTCAGTGGCTTCATGTATTTGTGCCATGTTTTGGTTTGGCCGCCACTAGCTTTCTTCCAGCTTTTAGCGGCTCACAAATAGACTCCAGTGTGAACAAATGATCGAGTGCGCAATCAAATAAATCTTCCCTTCCGTCTTCGTATATCGTACTTAGGCGAACCTCGTTCGTGCTACATTGGTAGTAAGAAGACAAATATGGTTTTGTGGATGAGTTTATTTCATGTATTGATTTAAGCAGACAGATATGAGAATGAAAAGCATTCAAGCAAAGTGAAGCAAATCGGTGAAGGCGAGTGAGCCAACGCTCCAGGGTTGAAGAAGCGACTAAGTATTTGTAGTCAGGCAATCATAAGATGCTACAAGCCTACCTACCCCCATACCAAAAGACATCGCTCGTCTAGGTAGTCAGTGGTCGGGCATTCGTAACACATGTCCCAACCACTTCAATTGATGAAGTTTCACTACTTCATCTGTCGATCTGCCATCTTTATCTAGTTCCTAATTACTAACCGTAGAATTGCCTACTCGGTGGTCGCAGGATATAAGAGCAAGGCTTTGGAGACACCTATGATAGAAAACCAATAACCTAGGAATGTCCTCTACTCTTACCGTCCATGTTTTACACCCATGAATTTAGACGGAACGAACTGTTGCTCAGTAGACTCGTCCTTTGGTTGATAGACGGATATCTCACGTACGCTATAAATGACGCAAGTTGGCAAAAGCCAGTTGATTCTTCTGTATACGTACTGACATTTTGTTAGAAACCAAGCCATTAGCACTAGGGAGACTTCCCGCGATAAGTGAACCGGTCAACACGCTCAACTGCTTCATTTCCTATTACTAACAGTCTCAAGGTCACTACTCCTTCAATGTACTTCAATGTATTATATATACTGAATACAAAAAGAAACCTTGACTCTTTTATATTTCTGTTTCTATTTTTCCTTCAACTAGGAACAAATGAATTTCCTACTAAAAATACTACTAATAATACTCATAATAACATTTCACAACTTAAAATTGAATCGAAACTAAGTGTTGGTCGATCATTGACATCATTTACAAAAATACAAGATATGATTGGTAAACCTAGTGAGACATCATCAATGAATCTGTCGATTGGTCATACAAATCATCTTGATTGGAGTCCATCGATTAGTTCAACAAAACTGACCTTGGATGCACCAATCAAAACTACCGAAACAAATGTGCATCATTTATCATCATTGGCTAATAATGTTAATATGATCGGTAATCAAACATGTCAAACAGTAATTGAATTATTATGGAGATTATATAAGCTGAAACGATTTATACATGAATTAAATTGGCCACAAACTATTTTAGCTGAAACATTTGATGATCGAGTGTGTATATTATGTGCACAAATGCTTAGGGAAGCTGTGAAACGGTAAGTGACATTTGTAATGTACTTGGGATAGTTTTTGTTTGAAGATATTAGTTTTATTGAAGATTAGTTTGTAGATTATGAACACGTCTATAAACCAGTTGAGTTCGGGTGCCAAGTGGTATTCCGAATCTTTTATTGAAAGAGAGAAGACAGGATAGACTAGATGAAATAGGTGTATTTGCTGATGAGTTCGTGGTATTGAAGATATACCGAAACATTGCCAGAGAATTGAGAGAAGGTACAAGAGCAGTAAAAGCAAGATGGCGACTATAAAGAAGAGAGATGCGCGTGACTTTGAGTTTAATGTCAGTGTATACATATTGTTACGCCTGCACGCATACACGTCAACTTGATATACTTGAACTATTACGAGTTTACCTAGTCGGAAAAACGAGAGCGAGGATCGAGCATCCGGTGACACGATATACTACTCAGATCCGATTATCCCAGCCCCAATAGTTAGTAAAAAATAAGAAGACTTGATATGAAGTAGAACATATATTCTACAAGCATCCAGAAAGTACGAGGTCCGAATCCGGAAGAGAATCAGGATCCAGGACTAGGGATCCGGGACCGAGTCCTGGTCCTGATCGTGGTCATAAAATATTACAGATAATGCGTATTTATACATTTTGGTCGAATAGGAAACAGCATCAAGGTCTGTGACATTGACAGTAAAGACGACCAATATGAAGCAACATTTGAAGTGAGATTGATAGTCAGGACAACCAATGAGAAACAACATTGAAGTATTTGACTTTGACAGTTACACATTTTTTGAAACCATGAACCGATCAATGTTAGACCACCATTAGAAACCTGGAAGCACTGGACGGCCGTTTCGTCCTGGTATGGGACTCATCTGCAGTGCGCATCCACGACTCCTGCACCCCGCAGGATTCGAACCCAGGACCTTCGGTATTGTGCACGAACGCCCTAACCGACAGACCACTGAGCCGGCATCTGGCGGTGTTAATGTCTAACTTGATCAAATTCACGGAGTTGACAGTTATAACGACCATAATTTTGACCAATAGAACTCGACCAATAGGATTTGACCAATAATTCTCTTAGGATATTGGCTGAATATCCTAACACATATGCAAAAAATACAAAGGTCAGTGAGCAAAACAAAAGTACAAATAATGAGTTCACTGGTACAATTGGTCATAATAACGAATGTTGATACATTTCACCAATCGTGAAAGTGAAATCACTGCAGGTTCACGTAGGATTTGTAGGATTTATTCGTGACAGTTTGGTCTTTTTAGATGCCTAATGTCTGACTTCGTTATGATTGATTAGTAAATGATGTAGCCGAAATATAAACTCTACTACGCTTATGTTCTTTTGAACTCAACAATAGTACATCAACGTTCGAATTCGAGTGTTTCAGTCTTTTATATTCCATACATCTGTTTCGGTAGACAGACAAAAATGTGAACAGTAGATAAAGCAGTTGTGTCTACTGAAAATATTACTCATTAGAAGTGTTAATAGAACTCGAAATAGTACTAGAAATGAGACAGGTGTAAGATAGGATTATGTACTGTACCGACACAAACAGACAGCAATATAAGAGGTATTTAAAAGCTTCTTGTGCAGAGAATAAAGTTATTAGGAGGGTACTTATGTCTTAAAAGTCATGTGGTGTCTTAGTTAAATAAAGTCTGTTCAGAATTTAGATAAATCATGTAAGAGTGTAAGAACATGGAAGCTGTTACAATCCCTGTCGAAGTTACATTGACAATCAGGGAGAATTTAACAGCTTTCAAGTTCTAGTATGCAACTTATCGATAATGAACACTCAAACGCACTAGAGATAGAATGCAAAACATTCAGGTTTTGTTGGGGATGTTCAACTATTAGAGCCATGGGGTCAGGGTCCAGCAATACATTCCCGTATTTCATCAATTCTCATCGTAAGTCGTTGATCACTTAATAACGTTAGTGATAGTTGTTTTACTTAAGATATCTTTGAACTTCACAAGTCATGCCCTCTCACTTCTTACATTAGGATGAAACGAATGTCTAGTATCCTGTTACTTTTCAGTGGTACTACAACTGAGAAAGAAATGTGATTAATATAAACCATGCTTTGTATGTTGTGAAATAACGCTCTAATTTCTCATTTACCCTAATTACTTGCTAATGATACGTATCGCAGCTGACTAAAATCACCACATTCTCGTCAATGAATATAGTATCTCCGTGAATCAAGGACAGAGAAAAAAAGTTAATCCATACAAGGGAATATATTTTCTGGCAATTTCGTGACATCAAAGGAATACTGAAATCGTGCCAGAAAGCAAGGGTGAAGTTATAGTGAGCAGTATAACTATAAAATGGCAGCTACACAGACAGGAAGTCTGCACGTACAAAGTAAAAAAATAAACGAAAGGTTCAATAAAGCAATTGCTGTTACATTTGATTATAATATTGAATGTTTCTATGAAACCAAACGCGTTCTCTTAACAAAAGTGAAGTCACTACACTTACTTACGCCTGTTATCCCAAAGAAGCATGGTCCAGCTGTAGTGAACGAGAACACAGGTGGGGCAACTGAATTGTATCTAACGAAAATTACAGAGTTACTCAGTAAAATAGGAAAACCATATCGTAAATCGTTAATTTGCAAAATAACAGTTCATCATATCGAACTGGACTGTTCCTGTTGCAAACAACATCAATCCATTGTCACTCACTATTCATGCGTTTCATACAAATTCCATTGTTTTCTAACTCTTCCTTTCTTGATCTTCCCCCATGTTCTGCTGCCAGACACTACGTTTTTACTCACGTCATATACTACTTATAAGTAGCTCGCAGCACACAGCGACCAGCATTTTCTAACCCTACTCTGTCCAATTGTTGTTCATTCTTCTCATGTCTGTCTCCATTCTCGGCATGTTGAGTTCTTGGTCTTCCTCCTTTCTTTTTGCCTTGAGGATCCTAAGTAAGGGCTTGTCCTGCGACTCATCTGGGTACTCTAATGAGACACTAATTTGCTTAGTGCAAACACTAAACGATCTATCTGCTTCTACAGTCCATCCGTTCTATACTAGATACCCAGTCAGAAGTATTTTACAAGGTTTCAACACAACTCAGATCAAGAAAACGTGATCTATCTGACTAGAATGTGTATTCGTTAACAGTCAACAACTGACAGTTAATTTTAATAGAAGGAATAGAGATAGATATAAGCAAAAAACCAAAGGTCTATCAGGTCCATAGCCAATCACTATTATTTGTCACCGACACAACAGTTCCCTGTCGGTCTCATCTAATCCCTCTGTCAGACTCGATATTCAACACATGGGCTGTTAAATTATTGAATTTGATTTTATATAGGTTGGTAATATTAATCGCTCGTAGTTGAAACATCTTCCAACCATCGTTTACGTTTACATTTTCATAGAGTAATAAGTTAGATCTAAAAGTTCATTGGAACTATGATTGGTACAGATAAAAAAACTCCATTCAAACAGTCAGCAGAGAAAAATGAATGAATGAATGAGGATATGTCTATTTGTAAAACTGAAGTGATACAAAACATTTTACTAAAGCTATATATGTTTTCACAATAGGATTATGGAGATTGTTGAGTTACTTATTGAAATCATGAATCGATCAATATTAGACCACACCATTAGAAACCCGAATGCATTGGACGTTGGTTTCATCCTAATATGGGACACATGCACACGGGAATCGAACCCATGACCTTCGGCGTTGAGCGCAAACGCTTAACCTATAGACCAGTGGGTCGGAATCCAACGGTGCTAATGTCTAATTCCGATCAATCCATAGTCTTGCACAACCCCATCCATTGTCTTCGATGGACTCTGCTTCACACCCGACAGGACTGAACTCCACTAGTCTATAAGCTGATTGTAAATTAGCAAAAATATAGTGAAGAATTAAAGATTTGAAAGTGAATATCATGTGATAGTTGAAGATCTTTATCTGTACGATCCATTTTTTGAAAGCTTTCTTTGTGAACATCCCCTTCATGTTGTATAGATTTGTAATTTGTCCTTATTGATTCCTTCAGTTGTGCATTTTGTTAATCTGTTCAATTCCATTTTTGAGATGATAATATTTGTATTTTATTATAGTTTCTATTTCTTTTTTGCCTTCACTGAGTTTCTATGTTTCTTTCTGAACTGCTTTGATGTTGTTTAAACTGATACTTAGTCATGGCGACAGCCATATTGATTTGTTCCTCTTTGGATTAGATTGCGTGTTTTGACTGAACATTGTGCATTTTGATTGTGAATTAGAAACACTCTGTTTTATAAAGCGACCAAATATTATCTGTCGAACGGATCTGATCTATCCAAGAGGGATAGAATATCAGTTATTTGACGCTGTTGATTAGATTAATTGAACAATTGTTAGTGGAATCGCCGAGTGGTAATATTTGTTTAGGTAATGATGTATATATTAATATTGATGATGAATATTACAACCGTCATTTTCCCCAAATCACTTGTTCCGATCTCAACTCGGCAATAGCGCGTATCGCAACTACCTAGACAATTTTTATTCCTCATTGCAAACCTCATTTTTAGAATCCTACATTTATCTAAATTACAATCTTTCTATAATTTTTTTCCATTTTTCAGTACTCTCATTGAATTAGAAGCATTAATTAGAAAATGCGCTAAAACTGTGGATTTAATACTTCCATTAGAATGTTACACAATGTTAAATACAATCAGTGAATTAAGAGCACATTTATTTTCATTATGTCAACCAATGAATCAAGTCAATGTGATTAACAGTAATACAAGTAATAATAATAATAACAGTAATAATAATAATATGTCACGATTACATCGTCAACCAACAAGGAATGCTGTAAGAGTTATTTTTTTTAAAAAATTTCAAAATTAGTTAACTGATTTTAAAATGTAGATCATATCGATAAGTGTTGTAACGTTTGCTTGTATAATTCCTAGCTAATTCCTATTGCTTAGTATGATTCTCTGACCACTCCATATACACTGGACAAGTGTTCCAAAGAATCGAAAAACACGGTGGAACAGGAAAAGATTATACTCCAAATAGCAAGGTTAAATGAAATACCAGCAGCTGGTCGACACTTACCGACATGGCTCAACCCACTTTGTCAGTGACACTTCATGGATTTGTCAGACAGACAGACAGACAGACAGACAGACAGATACAACGCAGAACTTCGTACATAAGTACATCAGTTTAGGTTGCTATACCACATCAGCACAGAGACGCAACTGTCAGTTCAAATCCAACAGTGATAGCGATAGCAGAATTATTAGCAGTAATGAAGAAGGGAGCGAAGATATGATTCGAGAAGTATAATTCAGTAAGATAAATTTAGAAGGAGAAAGATAGAGATTATGAGGAATTCAGAAGCTTAGAATTTCATAGAACACGAAGAATGAATGCACCTGCGCCATGCAAAACGGTTTGGAACCATGTCATTCAGTTTCTCTAACCATCGATGACTATCGTCTCGTGGACCCCAACCAAGTAGCCTACATCTACCAACATGACTCAGTCCACTTGTCAGTGCCATGTTTTGGTTTGGCCGCCCCTAGCTTTCTTCCAATCTACTCCTACACTGCGAAACATAACTCGTCGCGGCAGTCGGTGGTTAGTCATATGTAACTCATGTCTCAACCACCTCAACTGATGAAGTTTCATTACTTCATCTATTGATTTGCCATCCTTACCTAAAACTAGTTTCCTAACGACAGCATTGCTTATACGGTTGTCCCATGATACACGAGCAATGTAGATCATATCGATAAGTTATGGGTATTTAATTATAGATCCCTTCGAAATTGTTGAGACATATGTTACGAATACTCAACCACTGACTGCCTAGAAGAGTGATAATGCCTGATGTAGGTGTAAGTGTAGGCGGGGAGAAAGTTAGAGGTGGTCAAACTAAAACATGGAACAAAAATCTATGAAGTCACTGGTAACTGGAGGGAACTATGTCAGTAGGTGCAGACTACCTGGTTGAGGTCCGCGAGACGATAGTAACTGATGGTTACAGACTTTGAATGAAATGTCTTAAAATCGTTTGAACTAGCACAGATGCATGCATTCTTTGTGTTCTTCGAAATTCTAATCGTCTGAATTCTTTATGAGCTTAATCTTTCTCTTCTCAAATATATTTTACTAGATCATACTTCTTGAATAATATCTTCAAACCCTAATCTCTCCGATTACTGCTAATACTTCTACTACCTTTACTACTATTGGATTTGAATTGACACTTGCATCTGTGTGTGTGCTAATGTGGTACGGCAACTTGAACTGATGTACGTGCGTACGTACGAAGTTCCACATTGTAGCTGACTGTCTGACTGACTGACCTTCGAAATATTACCCATGAATTTAAGACAGTACACAGGTGTACCAAATCTATTGATCAGTTGGTAAATGCTCATTGGAGCATGTATCGTGTATACCCAATCACTACCTAGCTGAACGTACAACCATAGTTGACGTAATAATAGTTTGGAAGAAATCTAAGGCCAGTCAGTAGATAAAGTTGATGACTGTTGAATCGAGTTGTGTACATAGGCACTGACTATCTAGTTTTGGTGTATACGATTGTTGGAATTAATCATAAAGTACTTTAGGCTATATACATCTGAGTCATTCAAACGAACACAAGTGAATTCATTCATTTTATACCTTTACATTCTTGATGTTTAAATTGTCTTGTGTTTGAAATTAGTTTTGTCGATTTCATTGCATTGTGTTGATGTGGTGTGATTTCTTGAATGAATGTAAATATGTTTTGAGATGGTGAAGAGAACTTGTAGCTCAGGTGGATGATTGTGGTGGTGTTTTGTTCTCTGAGCTGGTTGTTTTGATTGTGAAGCTTTCATTGTTCTTCTTCGTGAACAACATCATCAGCACAAACTTCAGATAGAAGTGAAGAGTATTCGAATTAGTCCACTTTTGACCTGTAACTTGTTCTGCTAACCTCGATCTTGATTGTTTGCTGTTGACTTTTGACCTATCGTTGTTTGCAACTTTGTTTTGATTGCACCACCGACAACTATGGACACACATTTGATTGGAACAATGTGGAAATACTGGGTAGGGGGAGGACAAAATACACTAGAGAATTTTTAGAAGCTTGGCACACAGGTCAATCAGCAATCGACAAACACATCGACATTGACTCAATCTATCAACCAATCAGAAAAATCATAGGATCAAGGAACAGATCAAAAGGGGGGGCAATCAAAACAAAGTTGTAAACAACGACAGGTCAAAGATCAACAGCAACCAATCAAGATCGAGGTTAGCAGAACAAACTACTGGTCAAAAGTGGAGAAATTCGAATGCTCCACTTCTATCTGAAGTTTGTGCTGATGATGTTGTTCACGAAGAACAATGAAAGCTCCACACTCAAAACAACCAGCTCAGAGAACAAAACACCACCACACCCATTTCTAACGTTTTGTATGACTGACTGGTTTACTCACTTACTTACTCCTCTCCTGTTACCCCTAATGGTGGAGCATAGATGACCGAGCAGCGAATTATTTTTTTTCTAATTGGTGTTTTACTCCAGCGACTTGGATTTCTACAGAGTGGGATGGTTAATCCCTTCTCCTTTACACGGGCTTGGGACTGGTAGTATCCTTTGAAGGGCTCCATGTGGAGTTACTGACCGATTTACTGATGACTACTGTATCTAGTAGTGGTAGTCGAAAGTTGTCCAATTAGACTGATGTGTATTGCGATCAAATTGATGAGCAACATTACTGATATATTTTATTCATTACGAAAATCTCATTTGATGATAACATCACATAGAATATCTTAGCTTACTTCAGTGGCACACCTTAGATAGACAACCAGTAAGCAGCCAGGATGCATAAGAGCGCTTTTTAACACTAGTACAGAGTTACTCTCTAGAGCGAATCCACAACCTGACCATGAATTAAACGCATACAGAATCATATGGAATACTTGGTCGATTCTAGAGAAACTCCATGCTTTTCCGAAGTCATGTCACATGGATAACTACGATTGCTCCTCATCAATATGTGAACTGATGTTCATACTTGATAAAATCTGGGACTTTCAAGAAACACAATGTTCTAAATCACTGAGCTGGCCGATATCCAACAGTGTCAATGTTCAATTCTGATCAATCTAGGGATTTTGTGCAACCTCGCCCATTTGTCTTTCATTGTTACTACCTACACCTGACAGGGTTGAACTTCACTGGTCACGACTTCTCACTGGAACTCCTAGGATTTCTAGTTTTTTCACACCTTAGATACAGCTAAATTATCGTTCAATGTCCAGTAAATAGGTAATTCTCCCGTGCCTTAATATTTGTATATAAAAGCTGTAACTCCTTATTCAAACACTGGTAATTACATCTTAAATTTGGTCAATAAGAGAGAGAACAGCGCTTTTATTCACAGCAATAAATTTCTATCTTTTAATTTTCAATGATTGTTCAGTTCAACTTAAACAGTTATGAAAATTCAACGGAAGTCATAAATTTCTTCAAAGTTAAATAGCTTTTGTACTTTGAAACCATGAATCAATCATTGTTAGACCACCAATAGAAATGTTGAAGCACTTGGACGGCTATTTCATTCTAAAATGTGATCATTACTGACTAGCTTCATGAGGAAATTCTCGGAGTTCCAGTGAGAAGCCTTGACCAGTGAAGTTCAACCCTGTAGGGTGTAACTACCGAAGATAAATGAATGAGCTTGTGCAAAACTTTAGACTGATCAAAAGTTGAATGTGGTCGGCTCAGTGGTCTAGAAGTTAAGCGTTCGCGCGCAAAGGTCATTGGTTCGATTTCCGCTTGGGGATTTCTCGAATGCGCACTGCTAAAGAGTCTCATATTAAAATGAAACGACCGTCCAGTGCTTGCAGGTGTTTAATGGTGGTCGAACAGTGATTGATTCACGATTTCAATGATCTTGTTTCAGATATTAGATGACTGAAAGTAGCCACTACTTAGAATTATCGACCAGCAGTTAAGGAAATTTGAAAAATCCCCATGTTGTGTAATGCTTTCGAATTCTATATTTGCTGAAAAAGTGTTAGAGTAATTAAATTCTTTTCTGAATTTCGGTACATGTAATTGCAACAAAACATTATCTGTGGGGAGGTTTTTCTAGTTCATAGGTTACATCTTCGACTGATTCTGAGATGATAGAGAAAATTTGCAGTTCACGTGGATGATTGTGGTGGTGTTTCGTTCTCTGAGCTGAATGTTTTGGTTGTGGAGATGTCGTTGCTCTTCTGATGAACAACACCATCAGCACAAACTTCAAATAAAAGTGAAGTAGTCGAATTGCTCTACATTTGACCTGTGGCTTGTCCTGTTGACCTGGATCTTGATCCGTTGCTGTTGACCTTAAACCTGTCGTCGTTTGCACCTTTGTTTTGATTGTATCCCCCTTTTTGATCTGTTTCTTGATCGTATGTCACCTATGATTTTCCTGATTGGTTGATTAACTGGGTCAATGTCGATGTGTTTGTTGATTGCTGATTGGCCTGAGTGCCAAGCTTCTAAAAATTCTCTAGTGTTCTTTGTCCTCCCCCTATCCAGTATTTCCACATTGTTCCAATCATATGTGTGTCCATACTTGTCCGTATCTATTGATATCAAGTAAGTGCTGTTATGACATTTGACTGCTAATTGATGTTCACGTAGACGGAGTTGAAAAGGCCATCCACTTTGTCCTATGTAGTGTTTTTCACACTCTGTGCAATTTATTTTGTAGATAATGACTGATCCTGTTTAAATAACCATTAAAAACCGAAATGTTGGTATCAATCATTATTATTATTAATATTATTATTGTAACCATTTTGAATGAATTCATCCTCTCTCTCTCTACAGACTCAATTACACATGGAAACTCAAGAGTTCTTTGAAAGTATACAAAAAAATATGATGATTATCATTGTTGATCATTGTATGATTATTTTAAATGGTGTCTTAAAGAAATTGACAAGATTTGATGAAAATAAACTATTCTCATCGATTCTTGTATTGACTGTAAGTGAATTTTAATTATTATTGAATTGAGTTTTTAGCCTATTTTGTTATTTATTGACTTACTGACTTGCTTACTAACTGACACCTGTCAACCTGAATGGAGTATGGGTCGCCGACTATTCTGGTTAGCATTTATTTTAGTGAGTTGGATTTCTACTAGATCATACTAACCCCATGCCCAACCATCCAGCCTTATCCAGGCTTGAGACTGGCAGTAATCCTAGAAGGGTTCCAGGTGGAGTTGACTATTTATTTACGAAATAGCAAAACTAATTACAATCGATCATTTTTAGAGATTTCTCAGTACATTTTTAATTTAACTTATATGACTGTTAGGATGTTCATCCAATATCCTAAGAGAATTATTGGTCTATTCCTATTGGTTAATTTCTACTGTTCAATTTTATGATCATCCTAGATATCAATGTCACGTGCTCCGATGTTGTTTCTTATTGGTTGTCCTGACTATCAATGTCACTTCAAATGTTGCTTCCTATTGGTCGCCTTAACTGTCAATGTCACAGAATTCGATGCTGTTTCCTATTCGACCAAAATGTATATATACGCATTATCTGTAACATTTTAGGACCACAACCAGGACCAGGGCTCGGTCCCAGGTCCCTAGTCCGGGATGCTGATTCTCTTCTGGATTCAGACCTCGTACTTACTGGATGTTTGTAGAATACAAGTTCTACTTCACATCACGTCTTCTTAATTTTACTAAATATGGCGGTTGGGATAATTGGATTTGAGTAGCATGTCGTGTCGCCAGATCATCGATCCTCGCTCTAGTTTTCTGACTAGGTAAACCCGCAATAGTTCAAGTATATCAAGTTGACGTGTTTACATGCAAGCGTAACAATGATATTACTTCAGATAATCAGAGAGGTCTAGAGAATCAATTGTGAAATTCTTAAAAATTATAACTATTATACTAGTCGACTTGATTTCGGATGAGAAATACGTGATGAGTTGATGATGTTTAATATGTTTTCGTTGGTAAACAGCCTAAGTTATGACAGGACGAAGTTTTAGTCAATCAGATTGAGATGATAGTGTTTAAAATGTAAAAATGTGCAGATAAGTAAGATTTTATATACCGGCTAATTAGTGTACCCTCAGTTTTGACACTGATTGATTGCTGTCAAGTAATCAAAACTATTAGTATCTGAAGTCATGAATTGATATGAGCTAGACCACCACAGCCGTTTCATCCTAGTGTGGAGTTCATCAGCAGTGAGCATCCATAACCCCCTACAAGCGCGAACTCTTAACCTTTAGACCATGAGGTTGGCATAAATTAGTTTTAGTGTCTAACTTCGATCAATTCATAATGTTTCTCAACCTTCATTCACTTTCATTAGTTGTTTTAATAACCTTGCGTTTTAACACAACTGAAATCGACAAGTGCATTCTGTGTGGATTGTCTAGATATAGCCCCTTGAGGTCACAAACCGGCAGTGGAATCCAGAACGCGCGTCTTGTCTTATTTAGGATTCATCAGCTGGGTGTATTTGTATCCCAGAATTGATGTTCAGTCTACGACTGGGACCCTGTAACGATCAGTTTAAATGTCATCGCGTTATTCACTTAGTTACGGATTACAGATAGCCACTGCTTTGGATAGTGAGGTACGAGTCTCGGAGTGAACAGCAACTCTGGGAAGCAGATGCACTCAGCTGATGAGTTTCAAGTAGGACGAAACATGCATTGTGGATTCCACTGCTAGCCATTATCCATTTTTACTTTTAATAAGTTGGATTAAAAGATTCGATAATGTTTTTAATCAGTCATCTAGAGATGCAAATGAACAGTTTTATTTTTTAATTGTACTCAATAATTACACGAAATTCAATGAATATTCGTTATTCTCATTCCTCTCATAAATAGAAACCAAACGATGAAGAAGGTCAAGCTTATGGAGCATTTTTACATATAAATTTACAAAATTTTAGTGAAAATCTAGTTGATGAAGTTTCCATGCTTTCTATGTTAGAAGTGAGTTGTTTGATGTTTTGGGTTTTATTTGTTTATTTCTTATTTCACGTTAACTGTCACACTGTCAAGTGTTGATGCAAATTTGGGGAAAAAAAAGTGAGTTGGGTAGTTTCCTGAGGAAGTATTCTGTATTGTTGTGTGTTGCGTATGCCTAACCACCGACTGCATCGTCGAGCTATGTTTCGCGATGTAGGAATAAGTTGGAAGAAAGCTAAGGGAGGCCAAACCAAAACATGGTACAAAGCGATGAAGTCACTCACAAGTGGACTGAGTCATGTTAGTAGATATAGGCTACCTGGTTGGCGTCCGCGAGCCGATAGTAACCGATGTTTAGAGACCTTGAATCATCCATTCTTTGTGTTCTCTTAAATTCTAATCTACTGGATTCGTCAACACCTCTACTTTTGTCTTTCTAAAGTTATCTCACTGAATTATACTTCTTTAAATCCTAATCCTCTATATTGCCAGTAGTACTCCTAATATCTTAAAATGGTTTGGAATGGAGCAGGTGCATCCACTCCTTGTGTTCTCTCAAATCCTAACCTTCTGAATTCCTCATCACCTTTATCTTATTCTTTAAAGTTTCTTTCAGTAGATTCTATTTCTTGAATAATATCGTGGAACCCTAATCTCTTCAATTACTGCTAACACTTCTACTACCTCTACCATGGTGGGATTTGAAGTGACACTTTCATCTCTGTGCTAATGTGGTATGGCAACTTGGACTAATGTATTTACGTACAAAGTTCTATGTTGTTGTTGACTGACTGACTGAAGGACTCATAATAGCTGAAGAATAGTGTTACGTCTGGAGATATTATTAAACAACTGTTCTGCCTGACTTCTAGATTGTAAATCATTCCATGCTTCTACTATTGAACATTTTGCTCTGGAAACAAACATGTTACCATTGATTTGACTTTTAATGGCTCATATTTTCAACCGTAATTATTTTGATTAGATGCATGCCTTGAAGCTCTTCGAAATACTGTTCCACGTCATCGGGGTACTTATTAAATCGTTGTCACACCTGAATGGCAGATCAATAGATGAAGTAATGAAACTTCATCAGTTGAGGTGGTTGGGACATGTGTTGCGCATGCCTAACCACCGACTACCTCGACGAGCTATGTTTTGTAGTGTAGGATTAGGTTGGAAGAAAGCTAGGGGCGGCCAAACCAAAACATGGCAGCAATCTATGAAGTCACTGACAAGTGGACTTAGCCATGTCGGTAATTGTCGACTAACTGGTTGGGGCCCGGGAGATGACAGTAATCGATGGTTAGAGACCTTGAATGACGTGGCTCAAAACCGTTTGCAATGGCGCCAGTGCATTTATTCTTTGTGTTTTCTCAAATCTTAATCTTATGGATTCTTCAACACCTCTAGTTTTGTTTTTCTAAACTTATCTGACTGAATCATACGTATTGAATAATATCTTCTCATCCTAACCTCTCCGATTACTTCTAATACCTTTACTACCTCTTCTACTATTGGATTTGAATTGACAATTATATCTTTGTGCTGATATGGTATGGCCACATGAACTGATGTACTTACGTACGAAGTTCTACGTTGCATCTGACTGACGTCACACCTGAATGGAAAGTTTTTCCTTCTTTAACTAGAAGTCGAATGTACTAGGTCGTGAAGACGAATCTATTGCGAGGTAGGAGAAGCCTGTTGGGCTAAAATGGTCGAGACAATTTATATATCACTTGCTTCGTCGACTAGCTTATAAGAGTGATCGAACTAACACACAAAATATCATTCCATAAAGTCAACAGAAAATAAACATGATCGTAATTTTTATGATTGGAAGGGAGTCAGCCTTGAGAGATATTCACACAACACGCTTTAAATATTCTTACAAATCGGAAGCTCAGTTATTAGTCACATGTTTCAATCTTTGACTTCATTAGCTCGTTCTAAACCATGTATATGGTTTCAACCAATCGCATACTAGTGATTAATTTTGACAATACACGCTTAGTTCTTCTTGACAAGTTGAAATCATGCATTCCTACGAATATTATACTTCGTTCGCTACAGTATTTATTATTTGTACACTATCTAGTAAAAAATTGAATATCATTTAATATTTGTCATCAAATAATTTGATGACTTGTATAATGTGTATGCCAAAAATGTTGAGCCCATATGGGGCTACATACTATTCTCACATCTTTTTTGAGCTTGTCAATTATTTGCTTAAACCGTTAGTTATTGTGACTTCAGTGGAGTGTATGTGCATCGCTCACGTTACTAAGTCACATGTCTAGAGCTCTTATTTGTTGTCTGATTGAAAATTCTAGTTAGCCCACTAGCCTTCTCCAACTTCATTTCACTTTGTTTGTAAGCTTTATATTCTCATATCGGTCTGCGTGTGAACGATTGCAGGCAATAAGCTCAATCCAAATGGAATTTGTATTTGGCTTCTAATTATCGCTATTGCACAAAAACGGGGATTGCCTTAAACATGATATACGGAAATGGAAGGGAACATTTATTTCATAGCGTATTCAGTTATTCACTATGAGAAAGCATTCGATAGAGTGGATAGGAAAACACTGTGGAGGCTTCTTCGACACTACGGTGTGCCTGAGAAAATAGTTAACATCATACGGAATTCTTATGATGGATTTAACTGAAAATTCGTGCGCGGAGGACAGCCAACAGACTCTTTCGAGGTGAAGACTGGTGTCAGGCAAGGTTGCTTACTCTCACCCTTTCTCTTTCTCCTGGTCATCGACTGGATTATGAAGACGTCGACGTCTGGAGGGGAGCACGGTATCAACTGGACAGTTAGGACGCAGCTGGACGATCTGGACTTCGAAGATGATCTGGGTCTTCTATCGCACACTCAACAACAAATGCAAGAGAAGACGACCAGTGTAGCAGCAGCCTCTGCAGCAGCAGCAGCAGTAGGTCTCAACATACATAAAGGAAAAAGTAAAATTCTCCGATGCAACACAACATGCACCAACCAAATCGCTCTTGATGGAGATGCCTTGGAGGACGTTAACACCTTTACATATCTGGGCAGCATCATCGACGAGAAAGGTGGATCCGATGCAGATGTGAGGGCACGGATTGGCAAAGCAAGCGCTGCATTTCTACAGTTGAAAAATATCTGGAACTCCAAACAAATATCAATCAACACCAAAATCAGGATTTTCAATACAAATGTCAAGACAGTTCTACTGTATGGAACGAAAACTTGGGGAATTACGAAAGGCATCATCCACAAGATACAAGTGTTTATTAACAGTTGTCTACGCAAAATACTTCGTATTCGTTGGCCAGACACAATCAGCAACAACCTACTGTAGGAGAGAACAAACCAGATTCCAGTGGAAGAGGAAATCAGTAAGAAGCGGTGTAAGTGGATAGGACACACACTACGAAAAGCACCTAACTGCGTCACAAGACAAGCCCTTAGATGGAACCCTCAAGGTGCAAGGAAAAGAGGAAGGCCAAGGAACACATTACGCCGAGAAATAGAGAAAGATATGAGAGGAATGAACAAACATTGGACAGAACTGGAGAGGGAAGCCCAGGACAGAGTTGGTTGGAGAAAACTGGTGGGCGGCCTATGCTACATTGGGGGTAACAGGAGTAAGTAAGTAAGTAAGTATTCAGTTATTCGTATAAATCGGAGTCAGATAGTGGGACATTGAAGACTATTGAGATTGTACAGTGGAGGAATTAGATACTAGTCTAGGAGATCTCTATTTTTTAAACCTAGTTATTACGCTTTGGTGTTTACGATAACATCATAGTAATGATTTTTAGGGCATTGAGAAAATTACACAATCTGGTGTGTAATATAGAAACTTGTAAGTTCGATAATTTTTCTGAACCAAGGTATTAACTCTATGAGAGAGAACATGCTTATTGCATAGATATTTTGGGGCAGAGTTTTGGAAGTTTGTGTTTTTACACATTTGAAATCATCAATCAATCATTGCTAGACCACCATTAGAAACCTGGAAGCACTGGAAGGCGGTTTCGTTCTGTTATGGGACTCATCAGCAGTGCGCATCCACGACCCCTGCTCCTCGCATAGAGCAAAAGTGAATGATAAGTTCAACCAACACCTGAGTCCCCTTGCTGATAAAATTAAAAGTATTTATTACTTATTTGGACAAGAAATCTATTTATAGGTGTATAGTACATAAACCAACAGAATCACTTCAATCAATTCGATGTAGACTAAACGGAAAAATGACAAAGGCAGAAAAATCAATTATCATCTACAAAATAAATTGCTCAGAGTGTGAAAAACACTACATGGGACAAAGTGGACGTCCTTTTCAGCTTCGTCTACGTGAACGTCAATTAGCAGTCAAACGCCACGACAACGCTTCGCTTATATCAATACATACCGACAACTATGGACTACGTCCGATTGGAGCAATGTGGAAATACTGGATAGAGGGAGAACAAAGAAAACTAGAGAATTTTTTTCTATAAGCTTGGCACTCAGGTCAATCAGCAATCAGCAAACTCATCGACATTGACCCAATTTATCAATTGATCAGACAAACCATCGATCATGAAACAGATCAAAAGGGGGATACATCAACAACAGTTTAAAGGTCAATAACAACCAATCAAGATTCAGGTCAACAGGACAAGCTACGAGTTATACGCATGGAGAAATTCGAATACTTCACTTATCATCGACCTGAAATTTGTACTATCGGTGATGTTGTTCAGACGAACAGTGGAAGCCCCATATTGTAACGCTTGCTTAGATAATTCCCGGCTAAATCCTATTGCTTAGTATTCTCTGACCACAAAACACTGAACAAGTTCCAAAGAATGAAAAACACGGTTGAACAGGAAAAGATTTATATTCCAAAATAGCAAGGAATAAGAAGCCGGAGGTGATGGCGAAGGCCAAGGCAAAGAAGGCAAGAAGGCAAAAATAAATACAAAGCTAGTCTATTTATAGCATTTACATGAGAAAGCTTCTGGAAGAAATTCACGTGATCGACTGGATTAGATTTAACCAATCAGCATGCAGCTAACAATACGAGAATTTTATACCCTGTTCTCCAAGCTTCGATCAGGCGCTGATTGGATAGGAAGTTAGCCAATCAGCGCGCACCAACGTAGTCCTGCTTTAATTCCATCTATTTCCCACTAACTCCCCACAATCAAAACATTCAGCTCAGCGAACCTAAACTCCACCACAATTATCCACTTGAGCTGCAAATTTTCTCCACCTTATCTCAAAATGAAGATCTCTGTGTGTATACTGTCTAGCAGTTGAGAAGAAAATTCACTGATACATGTTAATCGATATTTGTTGAGGACATTCGATCCCTAGAACTCACTTGGTAAAGGTCCTAATTTCGTAATTTATTTCTGAAGTTTTGAATTGTATGTTTTCGCGCCAAAGATACTTATTTTGACCTTCAGTATGCATTTCTAATGTCGGGAAATCGTTGACTGTCATTTGTTGGTGGATAATTTTAGTATGCTATTTTTGTGGCTCTCACCCAAGTGTGTTCCTATCATTGTATAAATAAGCTCGATTTGTGTGCTTGTCGACCTCGTATTTTCTGAGTACTTGTAGAATACTTTCTCTACGCTTTATCAAGACTTCTTGATCTAGTTAGCACGGCCTGGAACAAATGGATCAGTAAAGGCCAATCATATCCCTGAGTCATCATTGCTCTTCGCTCTCGTTTACCAAGTAAGGTGAACTCGTCATAGTATTCAAGCATATCAACAATATTGAACAGTGTTGTTTTTTGTTCAATGTACAATTTGTACACAGTAAAACTCTAAACCCAATTTAATTTTTTATACATCGTATCAATTTTCTCCTGTTTTATTCTTTTTAACATTACAGATATGGTATACACGTCAAATGAAAGCAATCTATGATTGGTTAATTCAACGTAAAAGTATCCTACTTCATCCACATCAAATTCGTTGTCTTTCAATGATTGTTAAAGTAATGCGAATGATTTTAACAATATTCTGTGTATTTTCGGGTGGAGTTTTGGAGGTTTTTGTGTTTTTACACATTTGAAATCATCAATCAGTCATTGTTAGACCATACCATTAGAAACCTGGATGCCGGCCCAGTGGTCCGATGGTTGGGCGTTCGCGCACAATACCGAAGCTCCTGGGTTCGAATCCTGCGAGGTGCAGGAGTCGTGGATGCGCACTGATGATGAGTCCCATACCAGGAAGAAATGGCCCTCCAGTGCTTCCAGGTTTTTAATGTTAGTGGTCTCACAATGATTGATTGATGATTTCTCGTGATGATTTCACGAGAATAATATTCACTAGTTCCCAATGTATAGATCATTTGATTCAGTCGGCTACCGTGGGTAGGTGTCGTAGGTGCGTATAGCTGATGAATCCCATATTAGGATGGAACCACCATCCAGTGCTTTTAAAGCTGTTCTAACACTCATCAATTCATGAGTTTAAATAAAATATTGTTAATAATTTAAGTGAATCAACATCGTGATCTATTGCGTATACCATTTTTGACGTGGTGTTTGGACTTCCCCATCGTGATGACCCAACCGAGCCATACTGGCTGGAACATATGTTCCTGTAGGTTCTACCACGCCAGGCAGGTCGATTGAAGAACGATGAGACCAGAAGTGGCCACTCAGTTTCTGAGGGCGAAGTCGTACTGTTGACTATAGATGGGTGTGACAGCAGTAAGGTGACTCCTTTGGACAATCGGCATCTGCAGTGATGCTACCTTCTTATAATGGCAGGAACGGGTTAGAAAAAGTTGACCCTAAAAATGTCAAACCTCACCTTACCCCAAGAATTTCCGTCTCCGACGGTAGGCCTTTTGTAGAGCGGAGCTAACTCTTTCCAAACTTCCCATACACAGACCATGCTCAATCGGCTTCAAGCAATTTTTCCTTTGGCTCTGTGGTAACTCTCCCAAGTCGCTAAGACCTCAAGAAGTACCCTTCCTTGGTATGGGCAGCCGGTAACTGACATTCACCCTCATACCCGTTGCAGTGAACGAAATCAACTTGATAAAAACACGAAATGAATACATTTAAAGTTAAATGAAAAGTAATAAGACTGAACTATTGTTAAATTGCATTGAATTTGTGAACTTTTGGTTTCACTCAACAGCTTGCCAATTAAAGGTTGATATATCCAACTTCGAGTCACAATTTTCATACTTAGGCTATTGATACTATGCATTTACGAGTACCGGATTCGATGTGAGCAGGTTATGAATCTACAAGCCATTGAGCGAGAACCAAGTCGTTTAACCAATAGTTGATCACACCACTTTTAGCCAGTGAATCTCTAAACTGAACTTCGCATATCTTGTCTATTCACACTATTAATATTCAGAACTCTACTTAATCGGTCTCTTTTGAAATGGACACTTTCAATGGGATCCTTCGATATTATATCGTTTCATCTTAAGTTTTTTAATCAAGTTCTATAATGACTTGAGAAGAATTCAAGATACGCATTTCACCTTACTTGGTTGTTATCAGTCAGTCAGTTAGTTAGTCAGTAGTGTTGGAGGATGTTAGATCCCCAGAACTCACTTGATAAAGGTCCTAATTTTGGATTTTATTCATAGGCTCATCAGTTGACCATGAGATTACATTCCTCACCAGGAAAATCCTTGACTGTCATTGGTTGATGTAGTATTTTATTACGCTATTTTTGTGGCTCTCCGGAAGGACGTTTCTATCAGTGTATAAATAAACTCAGTTTGCGTGCTTGAATAAACCTCACTTACACTTACTACGTCATATCAAGACTTTTTCTTCAGTTAGCTCGGATAGTGGATGAGAGAGAAGCCAATCGTGTCACTACTGGTTCATTGTCTTGTTATCGTTTATCGACTAAGGTGAACTCGTAATAGTTTCAAGCATATCAACTGGTGACGAGCATAACAAGTTGTAACGGCTTGTTTAGTGTTGATGTTTATAGGGTTCGTCACTAGGTACGCTTGAATCTATTACAATGTTCACCTTAGTCGATAAACGCGAACGAGACAATTACCAGCGTCAAGATAGGAAGGATACCTTGAATCCCAAGCTGAAGATAAAAGACTTTGTAAACGTAGAAAGTATATTCTACGAACACCCAGTAATCACACGATACAATCAAGCACACACAAATCTCGTTTATTTATATATACATCATAGAAACGTCCTTGGGACAGTTATGAAAATAGCACACTAATAAAGTACACAGCAGCCAATCACAGCCATGGATTTTCGTGGGGTGAGAAATGAAATTTCAAGGTCAACCAACCGATCAGCCCATGCTGGCAAACGTCAGAATCCAAAATAAGGCATTTATTTATCAAGCGAGTTCTGGGGGATCTAACATCCCGAACAAGGGTTTTTTGCACTAAGACTCAAACCCAACTAACATCGTTTAGATAAGTAATGATCTATGGAAATTAATTTAACATTATTCGTCAACTAACCATATCCCCTTTTATGTTCTGTTTCCTTTGTATTTCTGTTAGAAAATTTTCACTGCTTTTGAATTACAAGGTTTACCTAAAAATGTATTAAACACTATTGTCTATCAAACTATTACTCAACGACTACAAGTAAGTATGGTCATCAGAATATTTTTATTATTTAATATATGATGAAAAGAAACTTATATTTGAATCAGAAATATATATTATATCATAATGTTGACAGTTGTTTGAAAGTAAGTATTCTACAGGAAGGAAAAACTAGTCGTCCTAAGCTCTAGAGTTTCAAGTGAAGCGGATATTACTTAGTATAATCTTAGATGCTATCTTCAGTTAGAATTTTCGAGATGTGTTTTTACACATTTGAAATCATCAATCAATCATTGTTAGAACACACCATTAGAAACCTGGAAGCACCGAAAGACGGTCGTTTCGTCCTGGTATGGGACTACTCATCAGTGGCAGTGCGTATCCATGACTCCTGCACCTCGCAGGATTCGAACCCAGGACCTTTGGTCTTGCGCATGAACGTATAAACACTGGACCACTGGGCTGGCATCCAACGGCGTTGATGTCTAACTCTAGGGATCTAGGGATTTTGCGCGACCTCACCCATTTGTCTTTGGTAGTTACTGCCTACACACGACAGAGTTGAACTCCACTGGTCACGCCTTCTCACTGGAACTCCGAGAATTTCCTCACGAAGCTAGTAGTCACTAGTGAGCACTGGAGTTCAACACTGTCGCGTGTAGGCAGCAACTACCAAATAAAAATGGGTGAGGTCGCGCAAAGTCCCTAGATCAATCAGAGTTAGACACTAACACCGTTGGATGCCGGCCCAGTGGTCCGATAGTTAGGTGTTCGCGCACAATATCGAAGGTCCCGGGTTCGAATCCTGCGGGGTGCAGGAGTGGTGGATGCGCACTCCTAATGAATCCCATACCAGGACGAGACGGCCGTCTTTTAGTGCTTCCAGGCACCCCAATGGTGGTCTAACAGTGATTGATTCATGACTAGATGTTATCAATTAATTATTGTATGAATGAGTGTGTGGTGCGAGCTTCTTATAAGTAGTATATGACGTGAGTGTCAACGTAATGTCTGGCAGCATAATATGCGGGAAGATCAAGAAAGGAAGAGTGGGAAAACACAATCGAATTTGTATGAAACGCATGAATAGTGACAATGGATTGATGTTGTTTGCAACAGGAACAGTCCAGTTCGATATGATGAACTGATATTTTGCAAATGAACAATTTACGATATGGTTTTCCAATTTTACTGAGTAACTCTGTAATTTTCGTTAAATACAATTCGGTTGCCCCACCTGTGTTCTCGTTCACTACAAGTGTTCACTGATCACAGTAGGATTGAGATTAATTACAAGTGATTGATTACTGATTAGTGACTCACTGTACATTTGGAAAATGGTTGTACATGAAACTGGCAGAAAATCGAATAGTGGCAGTTGTGGATGAGCATTTCTGATGAGTCTCATATCAGGACGAAATGGCCGTTCAGTGCTTTCAGGTTTTTTGAAAGTGGTCCAACGACGATTGATTCATGATATCAGTAATAAACAACAATCTCTTCAACTCTATTGTTATCAAGTTTCATGGTTATTTTAGTTCACTTTACTTTATGCGGAACAACTGGACCCAACAGGAACTTTGTGTTGGGGATGTTAGTTAGATCCCCGGAACTCGCTTGATAAATGTCTTTATTTTGGATTTTATTCATGAGCTGATCAGTTGACCTTGACGTCACATTTCTCGCCAAGAAAAACTTTGGCTATGATTGGTTGATGTGTTGTTTTAGTGTGCTATTTTTGTGACTCTGCCAAGGACGTTTCAATGATATATAAATAAACGCGATTTGTGTGCTTGTTGGGTGTTTGTAAAATACGCTGCCTACGCTTTATCAAGACTTTATCGTTAGTTCCTTTGGGGCAACCGATCAGAGTAGCACAACGTGTCACTGGTTCATTGCCTCGTTCTCGTTTATCGACTAAGGTGATCCCGTAATAATTTCAAGCATATCAGGTGACGAGCATAACACTTTGTATTGAATACAAATATTCGTAGTGAAGAACTTAACTGTTTACAATTATGTTGTTTTCAATTAACCTTTCAAGCCCAAACTGATATAAACTGTAAAACTCTCGAAAACTGTGTAGCACTCAGTGGATTACTGATTTGCTACAATTTTTATACTCATCTACAGTGGTGCCTCATATAATCGCATTGGATATAAAATCATAGATATCCATGGGGAGTAAGAAATCTTTAGAGCTTGTCAGATCTGACTCAGTAGATTGGTTATTTAACATATAAATCTACTGACGAACATAGGAACTGAGAATTTAGAGAGGTAATAAGAAATTGTTACGAATACACGTAAACACGTCATTTGATATGCTTGAACTATTACAAGTTTATCTTAGTCGTAAAACGAGAGCGAGGATCCGGCGACACGACAGGCTACTCTTATCCGATTGTCCCAAACCCCAGTTGAGTAAAAGAAGAAGACTTGATATGAAGTAGAACATACACTCTACAAGCATCCAGAAAGTACGAGGTCCGAATCCAGAAGAGAATCTTGATCCCGGACTAGGGATCCGTTTCTGCGTCTGGGTTTGGGTCATAAAACGTTACAGATAATCCGTATTTATACAGTTAGGTCGAATAGGAAACAACACTTGAAGTCTGTGACATTGACAGTTAGGATGGCCAATAGGAAACGACATTTGAAATGACGTTGATATTTAGGACGACAATAGGAATTGACCAATAGAATTAGACTTACAAATAATCTTCCTAGGATATTTGGTGAATATCCTAACAGAAGTGAAATACTATTCGCATCAACAGTAATTATAAGACACCGAAAAATCGATTAAATTGGAATGGACATTCATCAGCACTGTAAGTAAGATGTGCTACTTCGGTTCTCGACTCTGCTTGGAGCCCCTCTGGGGTTACTGCTGGTTCGAAGCCCGGATAAAGGAATAAGGTCGGTCATCCTCGTCCCGTAGAAAACCAACCTGCTAAAAATTCGCGAAGTCTAAGAATCACGTTATAGCTAGTTCAAGCCAATTATTAGTGAATCAATCTACTGATATCATGTGTTGGTATGGTAAAAGTGCCCTTCCTGTAATTACATTACAAAGTACAAGTATAAAGCCTGACTAGTTTAAGGGTTATTGATACTAACTGGCTATTTATTATATAAATGTAGGCAGAACAAGGTTATCATCTGTAATGACCAAATGATTGATAGCTGAATACTTTAAACCAGTAAACCATTGTCAGGCTTAAAGTTTCTTTAATCTGCTCATACATCATGTCATTGTAAGTCATTGTAGACAGTCCTTATGATATCTGTTACACACATATATACCCTTAGCCATTTCAATCAATTAAGAACGAGTATTACCGGAGATGTACTCAAAACGTGAAAGCTATCATCATTAAACAATAAGCCTGTTAGGATATTCATCCAATAACCTAAGAGAATTATTGGTCAATTCCTATTGGTTAATTCCTACTGGTCAATTTTATGGTCGTCCTAGATATCAATGTGTCACGTGCTCCAATGTTGTTTCTTATTGGTTGTCCTGACTATCAATGTTACTTCAAATGTTGCTTCCTATTGGTCGTCTTAAATGTCAATGTCGCAGACTTCGATGCTGTTTCCTATTCGGCCAAAATGTATAAATACGCATTATCTGTAACGTCTTATGACCAGGATCCGTTCCCGGATCCCTAGTCCTGGATCCTGATTCTCTTCTGGATTCGGACCTCATACTTTCTGGATGCTTGTAGAATACAGGTTCTATTTCATATCAAGTCATTTTATTTTTACTCAATCTGGGAGTTGGGATAATCGAATTTGAGTAGCATGTCGTGTCGCCGGATCCTCGCTCTCGTTTTCCGACTACGGTAAACTCGTAATAGTTCAAGCATATCGAAATAGCGTCGTGTATAGCCACATCATTGAAATGCTTTAAACGGTATCATTATTCACTAACTAAATTCATTTCTTTTACGACCACTTGTTTTTTTTCTTCTACTCATCAGGTTGAAGAAACAACTCAATCTGTTAAGAAAGAATCACGAGCCAGTGGAAGTTCATCATCATCATCATCATCTACAAATCGTAATAAATTATTCAGTAATCTTGGTGAAGGTTTAACATCATTCACTGGAAGTCCCCTGTTTCATCGATCCTAGTGTATATATATATATATATATATATATATATATATATATCGTACAACATGAACACAACACACACACACAGAGAAAGAGAGACAGACAGAGACAACCCGAATACGAAACCTGTATCTGCCTGTCTATCTATCTATCGTCTGCCTGTCTGTGTGTATGCTTAAAATATTTCTTTTGTACAGTGTGTGTGTGTATGTGTTCACTGGATGGAATACAATCAACACTTACACCATGTCTTTCATAAAACTACTCAATGAATCCTCCAATCAGAAATTAATTAATTAATTAATTATTTTTTTACAAAAAAAGATAAAAATAAATAACTCATCATCATCAGAGAAAAAAATTATTATGTTGTATGTAATTATGATTTATTATTGTTTAGTTTTATTTTGTATTTTCGAGAACAATAAACAACTTTTATTTTGAATGAAACCAGAGGAATAATGAATGAATGAATGATAAAAATGTGATTAAAAAGTTGTATGTATAATATTTTTTCTGGTCGAACAGTATATACATATGCTAAATGAATAAATATATGTATGTAAGTATGTATTTCAAGGGGTTTTTTGTCTCATGATTGAGAATAGTAAGTTATTTGCAGGATAACATCTCTAGCTGATTGAGATTTCATTGTTAAACTTGGATCTAGTACAGACTAGATCCTGGTAGACAGTCACTTATGCCTTGTGGGACTGGAGCATATGTTTAGGTTCATATCGTTCTCTATCTAGTACTGTGGTGCGAGCTACTTATAAGTAGTATATGACGTGAGTGTCAACGTAATGTCTGGCAACAGAAGATGAGGGGGGGGGAAGATCAAGAAAGGAAGAGTGGAAACACAATGGAATTTGTATGAAATGCATGAATAAGTGAAATGTCAGACAATGGATTGATGATGGATTGAAGATGTGCAAATTAACGAACGGTTACGATATGGTTTTCCTATTTTACTGAGTAACTCTGTAACTTTCGTTAAATACAATTCGGTTGCCCTCACATGTGTTCTCCTTCATTACAGTACGAGTGCATTTTTGTCTGAGTTTTATTGAAATTAAGAAAGACACAGTAAGCAAACCCATCAGAGTTTTACTGAATGATAGATAGCAAAGATAAGCCTATAGCTCGAGACCAATTGAAGAACAGTTAGATATCAATGTAAGTGATGCTTATCCCGAGGCAGCTTGGGATGATTTATATCCAAAAATGCTGTGAAAATAGCAGTAATATCTGCCAGTAAGGTAAACCAAAAGGTTAGGGAGAAACAGTGGATTTCAATAGCAACTACCGAACTGTTTCTGAACATAATGAGGTGCGTAGTGAGCTTTAGTGCACGCTGATAAGAAGTCTATTCAATCATCGCGAAAAGTGGTGAGCAGTGAAAGCAAGAGACATGGAAAAGGCAGCGACTATAAGTAACAGTAGAATACTATTCAAATCTATCGAGAGGCTTGGTATTAGGGATCCGACTGTTAGCAAGACTTCCTAGCAGAAAGGTGGGACTATTATTTGCTCTTAAACTAGAAGATTGGATTGATGAGAAAAACACTTCAAAGTTCAGTTCAACTAGCTTTCATTCACACTTCAATTACCAACCATCTGCAGTCAAGCTAAATGGCAAGTTCATGTCGGTCCTCCAACTATTAATAAAGTTGAGAAGGCTATAGGCAATATAAGGAGAGAGATAGATTAACTCCTAAAATGTTTAAGGTTAGTGGTGCAGGTAAATTTAAGAGCTGGACGTAATCTCATCTGATTGGTATGAAGCTCTGATTGTCCCAGTCTATAGGAAAAGAAAAAAGTCCTCTCGTGACGATCATAGAGGAATCAGTTTAAGTTGTATGGTGCCTAAAATATTAGCTTCAGTAATATTTCGCCCAACTAGAGCTTGTGAAGAGCATACCCGAAAAAACAAGGCTGTATTCAGATCTGAAAGTCGATATATAGACCTAATATTCACACCTCGTCAGGTCCCACAGAACGTAGACACACATTCAGACCTTCAACAATCGTTGTATTCCTTGACCTTAAGGCGGCGTTTCAGTGTCGATCGTCAGGTTATCTGGTAGTAACTGTCACTGAAAGGTGTACCAAAGAGGTACATTAAGCTTATGCAGGCTCTCTACTCAAACAGCTCAGGCCGAGTCAGAGCTTATGGCGAACTGTCATTGGAATTGATGTTAGCTAGGGTTAACCACTTTCTTCGTTCTAGTGCAACTTTGTCATCGATATGTTTTTAGAGACGACACATTCCTACCTAGTCTGACTTCTCAAGAGCTGAACAATTATCAGAATTTTCACCTGTTGACTTAGAATATGCCGATCACATAATTCTATTTGGTGAAGACGTGAAGTAGTTGAGCATGTGGATCGAGAGGCTCTTCAATTCTGACGGTTTAATGTGTGACGAAATCTCGGTACGCATACAGAAGGCTCGATAATCTCTTGCCAACTTGAGTCATTCATGGTGTAGACGAGATATACCTCCACTAACCAAAGGACAAGTCTACTGAGCAGCAATTCACTCCGTCCTTCCTTGAGGCTGTGAAACATGGCTAGCAAGAGAAGAGGATATTTGTAGGCTATGCGTTTTCGATCATAGGTATCTCTGAAGCATTGCTCACTAATCTTGGAACAATCGAGTAAGCAATACTGTTGTTAGGAAATGGGTACTAGGTAAGGATGGAAGATCAGTAAATGAAGTACTGAGAATTCATCAGTTGAGGTGATTGAGACATGCGTTACGATTGCTCAACCACCAACTGCCTTGTCGAGCGATATTTTGTGGCGTAGGAGTAGATCGGAAGAAAGCCAGGAGCAGGCAAACCAAAAGATGGTACAAATCCATTCAGTCACTGAAAACTAGACTGAGCCGTGTTTATAAGTGTAGACTACATGGTTGGGGCCCGGAAGATAATAGTAACCGATGGTTAGAAACCTTGAATAACATGGCTCATAATCGTTTGCGATAGCTCAGGTGCATCCATTCTTCTGTCTTCTCTCAAATTCTAATCTTCTGAAATTCCTCATCACCTCTATCTTTTTCTTATAAGTTTATTTCACTGAATTATACTTCTTGAATAATATGTTCGAACCCTAAACTTCCCTATTTATCGCTCATACTGCTACAACCTTCTACTACTACTATAGGATTTGAACTAACGATTCGGCCTCCCTGTAACAACTTGAACTGATGTACCAAGTTCTAGGTTGTTGCTTGCTGACTAACTGAAATAACTATATTCTTACTTATGTATATTCATAATTTTGTCATAAACTCTTGATTACTACTAATTCACTAATCGTTTGCCAGTTTTTTTTTCGCATTCACAAACTACCAACCTACATAATTCACATCTACTTTTGTCACATTCATGATGTATGCATAATAAATTGTATTTTCTCAACATTTTATGTTGTCATTTTGTAATCTGATATGTGATTTTGCTTTAAAAAATAGAACGGAATAATAATTTCTTGAGATTCCCATTCGACCAATCGACACACAGAATAAGAGTAAGACAGTCAAGGCAAATACAAACTATCCAACAATTGTAAACCAATCAGAATTATTATTTACAGCCAGTTGAGCTACTCATCATACTGACACAGAAAAAAAAGCATCATTCTGATTGGTGAGTTGAGAGTTGGTCACGTGAAATCGATCAAAGATGAGCGCGAGCGCGAGCGCGCGCGCGCGGACAATACAATAAAACACGAAACAATAAATAGCCTTCAAAATCCCGTTAAAATCATGTTTTTTAGTTTTAAAAAAAGATGAATATGACAATAAAAGTTACACATTATTAGTTTTTAGTTTTTTTAAATTACTACAATTGTCAATATGTACGGCACCGTCCTGGGGTTTTTTTTAGGTTCCACCAATTGAGACAATCGATTTGTTTACGAGAAAAAAAAGAAGGTAAAATTGCGATTTATTTTTGATATTCACTCAGCAATGAAGCGACAAATGAAACGTGGCTGTTACGTAACAATGATGACAATAATAATAGTAGTGATGAATTCGTGTCAATCTCTTCATGTATTATAGATAGACTGATAGATGATGTAATTGGGGGAAAAAATCAATAAATAATCGTTTTATATTACAATGTGTGTGTGTGTTCATATTAAAAATGTGTTGAGCTTACTTGAGTTGAGTTTTTTTTTAAAATGTCTACAATAAATAATAAAAAATAAATTATCATTGACTGACTATTGTTGATTTGGATCTCTTATTCCTCCTTATGTTGAATCCATTTAAAAATTGATCATGTATGTATATTTGTGTGTAAAACAGGATATAAGAAAGATAAAAAGAACCGATTTATAAATTTATTTACATTAGTAGTAGTAGTTGAAGTGGCAGTAAAAAATGTGTTAAAACTTATTCAAACACACAAACAAACTAATCAACGTCGTTTTCGATTTGGTTGACGTGAATTCAATTGTCGTAGATTACGTTGTTCAGTTTTTCTCAACTCGATTTCAACACTTTCTAATGCTTCATCAAGTTGATCTTGAAAAAATGAATCCGGTAATAATAATTGAGTAGATTCAGTTAATGGTGGAAGACGTCGATGCTGAGGAGGAGGAGGACCAGTGACAGTGGTCGTAGTGGTAGTGGAACGTGTTTGTCTTGTTCGTCGTGTCGTAGTCGATGTTTTTTCACGTGTATTAGTGGCTTTTTTACGACGTACAGCTTGACGATTCTTGGTGGTTGTTTGTGGTTCAGATCTACAACTGCGTACATCATCATCATCGTCATCTTCATCATCATTATCCTCGTCGCTGTCACTCTCGCCTGATGTTTCATCATCACCGGTGGTATGATTGATATTTTCTTTCGCTGCCTCGTCTTCCTCTTCTTCTACATCATGTAAAGTAACCGCACTTAGTTCTAATTCACTATCCGATAAACAAACAGAAGAAGTAGGTAAAGGTGATGGTAATTGTGGGATTTTCGGTGGTGGACCAAATCTTTGTGTTAAACGTCCACCAGTTTGTTTAAGTCGTAAACGAGAAGCATTTCGTAGATTTCGTTTAATTGAATGATTATTAGTAAGATTCTCTGATGATGTGTGAGTGTTTGTTTCAATGGACTTTCCACCTTGATGTTGAATAATAGTAGCAACAGTAGTAGTAGCATTATTATTCATGGAAGATTCTGAGGTATCAATTTCATTTGGTTTTTCTGTTTGTATCCCAATAGAAACACCAAAACTCATTGGATTAACCTGAATATTAAAAAAAATACAACACATTTGAAATTAACGATAAGAAACATGAAATATGTTAAGGATATTCATCAAATATCTTAAGAAAATTATTTTTCTAAGTCTAATTCTATTGGTCAATTTCCTACTGGTCAATATGTAGTGAACGAGAACACAGGTGGGGCAACCGAATTGTATTTAACGAAAATTACAGAGTTACTCAGTAAAATTGGAAAACCATATCGTAACCGTTCGTTAATTTGCAAAATCTCAGTTCATCATATCGAACTGGACTGTTCCTGTTACAAAACATCAATCCATTGTCACTATTCATGCGTTTCATACAAATTCCATTGTGTTCTAACTCTTCCTTTCTTGATCTTCCCCCATCTTCTGCTGCCAGACATTACGTTTACACTCACGTCATATACTACTTATAAGTAGTTCACACCACAAATATTATGGTCGTCCTAGATATCAATGTCACAGACTTTAATGTTGGTTCCTATTCGATCTAACTGTATAAATACGTATTATCTGTAACGTCTTATGACACGAACCCGGATCCCTAGTACGGGACCCTGATTCTCTTCTGGACTTGGACCTCGTACTTTCTGAATGCTTGTAGAATACATGTTCTACTTCATATTAAGTCCTTTTCTTTTACTCAATATGGGAGTTGGGACAGTCGGATTAGAGTAGCTTGTCGTGTCGCCGGGTCCTCTCTCTCATTTGCCGATTAAAAGTAAACTCGTAATTGTTCAAGTACATCAAATGACGTGTTTACATACATGCATAACAAAATACAACTACCGATTGAATATTACTAGCGACTACTGATGGTACCTACTATGAGCTAATTTTTCAAGTCAAATAATCAAACTGAAATGATCTCAACTCTTCACAGCTTGATAGCCAACCAACAAAGATCAATTTGTGAAGATATATGTGCATACATCAATCCAATTTACTATAAAACATTAGCATAGAGAGAGATGGAGTTGAACATTCAAATCCCATAGCGGTAGACGTAGTCAAAGTAGTTAACAGTTATGGAGAAGATTACGGTTTGAAGATATATCATTCGTGAAGTATAACTCAGTGCGATAGAATTTAGAAACAGAAAGATAGGGGTGATGGGGAATTGAGATTAGAATTTAAGAGAACACAAAGAATGGATGCACCTGCGTCATCGCGAACGATTTTGAGTGATGTCACTTGAGGTCTCTAACTATCGGGGTAACTATCATCTTGTGGACCACAACCAGGTAGCCTGGTTCTACTAACATGACTTAGTTGACTTGTCAGTGACTTCATGAATTTGTGCCACGTCTTGGTTTGGCTGCATCTAGATATCTTTGAGCCTATCCATACCACAGAGAGCATCGCTCATCGAGGCAGTCAGTGGTCAGGCAAACCTAACACGTCTCCAAACCATCTCAACTGAAGTTTCACCATTTCATCAACTGATTCGCAATCCTTACCTAGTACCATTTTCATAACCCCAGAATTGCTTACGCAATTGTCCCAGAATATATGAGAAATGCTTCGAAGACATCCATAATCGAATACTAATGACGTAAGAATATCCTCAACTCTTACCGGCCATGTTTCACAGCCATACAGTAGGACGGATCGAACTTCTGCGCAGTACACTCGTCTTTTGCTTGGTAGACAGACGGATATCTCGTCTACGCCATAAATGACGCAAGTTGGCAGAAACCGTGCTGAGATTTCGTCACACACCATATTATCAGCAGTGATGAGACTCCGAAAGTAAGTGAAGCGGTCTACACGTTCATCTACGTCACTCTTTATCACTAGTTCAGATGCCGACGCATATATATATATATATATATATATATATATATATATATATATATATATATATATATATATAACACAACATGCACCAATCAAATCACACTTGACGGTGAGACTTTGGAAGATGTAAAACCCTTTACATATCTGCGCAGCATCATTGATGAACCACGTGGATATGATGCAAATGTGAAGAAGCGGATCGGCAAAGCAAGAACAACATTTCAACAATTGAACAATATCTGGAACTCAATATAACTACTAACTGTCAACTAACACCAAAGTTACAATTTTCAATACAAATGTCAAGACAGCTCTACTATATGCGGCAGAAACTTAGAGAACACAAACAATGAATGCACTTGCGTCATTCCAAACGATTTTGATCCATGTACTTCATAATCTCTAACTTTCGGTTACTATCATCTCGCGTGCCCCAATTAAGCAGTTTACACCTACTAACATGACTCAGTCCACCTGTCAGTCAGTCAGTCAGATGCAACGCAGAACTTTGTACATAAGTACATCAGTTCATGTTGCCATACCACATCAGCACAGAGATGTAATTGTCAATTCAAATCCAATAGTAGTAGAGGTAGTAAAGGTATTAGAAGTAATCGGAAAGGTTAGGATTAGAAGATATTATTATTCAAGAAGTATGATTCAGTGAAAAAAGTTTAGAAAGTCAAAAGTAGAGGTGTTGAAGAATCCAGAAAATTAGGATTTGAGAGAACACAGAGAATAAATGCACCTGGGCCATTGAGAACGATTTTGAGCCATGTCATTCAAGGTCTCTAACTATCGATTATTATCATCTCGCCGACCCCAACCAGGTAGTCGACAATTACCGACATGGCTCAGTCCACTAGACAATGACTTCATGGATTTCTGCCATGTTTTGGTTTGGCCGCCCCTAACTTTCTTCCAACCTACTCCTACACTACAAAACAAAGCTGGTCGAGGCAGTCGGTGGTTCGGCATACGCAACACATGTCCCAACCACCTCAACTGATGAAGTTTCACCACTTCATGTATTGCTCTCCCATCCTTACCTAGTACTCGTTTCCTAACGACAGCATTGCTCACTCGGTTGTCCCACGATATACGAGCAATGCTTCGAAGACACCTATGATCGAAAACCAGTAACCTACGAATATCTTCTACTCTCACTGGCCATGTTTCACAGCCATATAGGAGAACGGAGCGAACTGTTGCACAGTACACTCGTCCTTTGATTAGAGAACGGATATCACGCCTACGCCATAAGTGACGTAGGTTGGCTGTCCACCTGTCAATGACTTCAAGGATTTGCGCCATGTTTTGGTTTGCCGCCCCCCCACCACCCAAGTGCAATTAGCAAAAAACACAAAAAACACAATACACCACCTACTTGTATAGACATTTCATTCATTTGACATAATAAAGTTTGCATTGAAATCGACTCGGTTGTTGGGAGATTTGTCGATTCAACAAGCATTGATGTTTGAATTTGCATATCATGGTTTGGCACACGAGCAATCAATGCATTATTTTGTTCTAATACAATGTTGTATTCTGTTTGTAACTGATCGATACGTTTTTGGGCATCATTATGACAAGCCAACAATTCATCATGATGTGCTTGTTTTAATTTAGTTATGTTTAAATTACACTGATGTAATTCATTGGTTTGTGAAATCTAATAAGCAATAATAAATGAAAACAACATATGTATGAATAGTAGTTTTAAATACGATGGTGTAAGTTATCATTTTTGTAACATTCTGTTAGTGGGACATAGATGGAATCAAAAGCATGACTAAGTTGCTACGCGCTGATTGGCTAATTTCCTATCCAATCAGCGCCCGATCGACCCTTGGAGAATAGGGTAGAAAATTCTCGTATTGTTAGCTACGCGCTGATTGGTTACATCTAATCCATTCGATCACGTGAATTACTACTATCCAGAAGCTTCTCATGTAAATGCTATAAATAAACTAACGTTGTATCTATTTTTGCCTTCGCCTTCGGCTCTTATTCCATTTAACCTTTTCTATTTGGAATATAATCTTTCCATGTTCAACCGTGTTTTGATTCTTGGGAACTTGTCCAGTGTATTGTGGTCAGAGAATACTAAGCAATAGGATTTAGCCGAGAATTATCTAAGCAAGCGTTACAACACATTCTGAAATTTTTACACATTTGAAATCATCAATGAATCATTGTTAGACCACTAACATTAGAAACTTGGAAGCACTGAAAGACGGCCGTTTCGTCCTGGTGTATGGGACTACTCATCAGAAGCAGTGCGCGTCCACGACTCCTACACCTCGCAGGATTCGAACCCGGGACCTTTGGGATTGTAGGCGAACGCCTTACCATCGGACCACTGGGCCCGACCTTCGGTGTTGGGTGCGAATGCCTAACCTCTGGATCACGGCGATGACCGGCATCCGACGGTGTTAATGTCTAACTCTGATTTATCTAGGGATTTTGCGCGACCTCATCCAGTTGTCTTTGGTAGTTACTGCCTACACACGACAGGGTTGAACTCCATTGGTCAAGTCTTCTCAATGGGACTCCGAGAATTTCCTCACGAAGCTAGTCACTATAACTGAAAATATGTGCTCACTAGTGACTACCTTCGTGATGAAATTCTCGGAGTTCTTCTAGTGAGAAAATGAGACCATTGGAGTTCAACCCTGTCGAGTGTAGGTAAGAACTATTAAAGACAAATGGGTGAGGTCGCGCAAAATGTCTAAATTGATCAGAGTTAGACATTAACACCGTTAGATGCCGGTCATCCCAGTAGTCCAATGGTTAGGCATTCGCTCACAACACCCAAGGTCCCGGGTTCGAGTCCTGCCGGGTGCACACTGCTGGTGAGCCCCATACCAGGACGAAACAGCCGTCCAGTGCTTCCAGGTTTCTAATGTTTGTGGTCTAACAATGATTCATTGATGATTTCAAATGTGTAAAAACATAAGTCTCCAAAACTCTAACTGAAAAAAAGTCTGAAGAAATGTTTATTCACACGTTCAGTTGGGTTAGGGTAGTTAATTTCACATTGCTTTTCAAGAGCATCAAGGAGACTGTCCACATGTTAACACTACAACATGAACAGTACAGCTCAATGCTGAGGGGGGCAATCACAAAGCAGGTACCTGACACTCTAGTGGACCACCAATACATATTATTTCCGATCCATGACTGTGTCAATCAATATGCACAGAATGAACAAGTCAATTTTTGATCTATCCCGCTTACATGACTGTCAAGCTCATTATAATTAGCATGGGTGGCATGCAATATACAGCCGGCCAATGGACAATGGCCCTCTGGAATGTTGCTAGACAACCACCACCGGTATCAATGAAATCGATCACCTTGAAAAGCATATATGCCAAAGTAATGCCAAACCATCCCCACAATGTTCATCACAACGAACCTCTGGTCTCATAGGAAACCTCCAGCACTATATAGCAATATACCTTATGGTATAAACATTGTGTGGCATAGGATAGCAAAAGATGCCGGCCAGTTTGACGCAAATGTGCTCAAACACTCTTATTCACCTTTTGTCTCATATCCGGTAATGTGACTGTTTCGCAATAGCGAAAACTTCATCTTTCGACCATATGAGATGTGGCATTAAGAGTAGGTATCCCTATTCTGAAATTTGAATATATATATATATATATATATATATATATATTAGGCATGTGATTAACCAGTAAAACAAGGACGCAGGTTTCAAGCCATTCACGACTTGTTAGTTGAATGCATCCACTACATTTCAGCGTTTATATCCATTCATCCCACTAAAACTGAAATCTAATATTTTAGATAGAGTACACCAGGCTGTGCAACTGTTATGACAAATAGTAACTTCAGTTTTTTATTAGGTACTTATAGTTAATGATACTACCACTATCTAGTTGCCTAAATCGAATTAAGCAAAGTAAGGACTGAACCTACGACAACTTATGCCACCGACTCACCGATTGACATATAAGAAGAGTATTATTAAAACGTTTAAAATCCAACCCCCTACCCCGATTGTTGATAATGATAATTACCATTGATCAGTCTATGTTGAAATATGAGCATCTTGACATAAGTATTAGTCAGTCAGTCAGTCAGTTGCAACGTAGAACTTCGTACGTATGTACATCAGTTCATGTTGCCATACCACATTAGCTCACAGACGCAAATATCAAATCAAATCCCATAGTGATACAGACAGTAAAGGTATTAATGGTAATCAAGAAGACTAGCAGCAATAAGGTAGGAATCAGTAAATAATAAACTCATTTGCGATGTGGGCGTTAGCGAACCCTCTATCCCATAGAAATCAAACTCGCCAGAAAAAATTTACTGGTCAGCGGCCTATGCTCCACATTAGGGGTAACAGAACAGGTATACGTAACTAAGTGAGTTAATAACTTGCATTCATTAACAACATACCAATCTTTGAGAAATCTCATCATATTTTAATTTAAGCTCTTGTAAATCAGTTTCCGATTTCACTAATGCATCATGTTTCATAGTGAATTTCTTCTCGATATCATAAATTTGACGACGTAATTGATCAATTAATTCTTGATGTTGTATACTTGTTTCATGCTCCAAAAATGATAATAAACCTTCACTAATCTATATGAAAATATGAAATCAATAAAAGAAAAAAAATACTAGTCAAATTCAAATGTTGAAAAAATTGATCAATTTTTTTTTCAAATCAGTCAGTCAGATGCAACGTAGAACTTCGTATGTACGTACGTACGTACGTACATCAGTTCATGTTGCCATATCACATCAGCACACAGAGATATAATTGTCAATTCAAATCCAATAGTAGTAGTAGAGGTAGTAAAGGTATTAGAAGTAATCGGAGAGGTGGTGGTCGGGCTTGCCTATCGTGATGACCCAACCGAGTTATACTGGCTGGAACATATGTTCCTGAAGGTTCTACCATACCAGGCAGGCAGGTCGATTGGAGAACGATGAGACTAAAAGTAGCTACTCAAGGTCTGAGGACGAAGACGTACTGCTGACTGCAGAGAGGTGTGACAGCAGTAAGGTGTTTCCTTCGGACAACCGGCATCTGCAGAGATGCCACTGCCTTCTCACAAGGAAGGAAGAAGTTAGAAAAAGTCAACCATAAAAATGTCACACCTCACCCTACCTCAAGGATTTCCATCTCCGTCGGTAAGGGTGCCCATTAACGGCTTTTAAAAGCGGAGCTAATACTCAAAAAACCCTTCATAAAAAGGCCATGCGTGACCGGCTCCAAGCAGTTGTCCCCTGGGCTTTGCGGTCACGCAACTAGGTCTCTAAGACCAACACTAATCTTCCTTCCTTTTCAGGTCCCTCAAGAAACAACCTTCCACGGTGTGGGCATCCGAGAAGTGACAACCGCCCTCATACCCGTATAACAGCACGAGACCGAATTGGTCGAAATCAAATTTTTTTCAAATAAATTCATAAAAAATATCTTAACTTCATCTTTATCAGCTGAGATAGTTAGAACCTGCTTCAATGAGCTATATTTTGCGGTATAGGAGTAAAGGCGGCGCAAATCTATGAAATCATTGACAAGTGGACTGAGACATGTTGGTAGATGTAGGCTATCTGGTTGCGGTGCTCGAGACGAAAGTCACCGATGGTTAGAGACCTTGAACGACATGTCTCGAAATCGTTTGCAATGCCGCAAGTGTATCCACTTTTTTTGTTCTCTGAAATTTTGATCTTTTGGATTCCTCATTACATCTAACCTCCTCTTTCTAAAGTTATCTCAACGAATTATACGTCTTGAATAATATCTTCGATCCCCAATCTTCTTCATTACCGCCAATACTTCTAATAGTTCTACCACTATGGGATTTGAACTGAAAATTGCATCTCAGTGCTCATGTGGTATGGCAACTTGAATTGATGTATGCATGTACGTACGTAAGTTCTACATTGTAGCTGACTGACTGACTAACTGCAATGTTGTGGATGTATTGTGTTCCCTTAGATTATACGCCTTTTATTTCACGAATAATAATTTTTAATTAAAATCATACCGAAATCTTTCCTAACTATCATTGATGTTATTATACTTTGATTTTCACCTGGATAGTTTCCATCCTCCATGTTAAAATGTAGTTTTTGGTAAGTTGGACTAATACACATATGTTTTTTTCAGTTTCTACATTGTTTTTCACTGATTAATTGAGAGTAACGCGGAGAATAAAACAAATAACGATCGAATCTTAATTTTGGTATTTATTCTGTAAAACTATGAACAAATTTACCAACAATGTAGTGGATACTACTCACAATATATTGTTATAAATAGTATGCGATGCTGTATCACCTACAGGTTACTGTTTAAATGAAGAGTATCGGATTCAGCTAAATAGTGTAATCAAACTATTCTGAACACTAGAAGGCATGTGATAGAATAGAGATGATTGTCCACTTGTCTTAGAAATGAAAGTGTTCAAGATAAGGTGTACACATATTTTGCTGGTAAACTGTGTCCTCCTCCTCTACATCTGATTTTAAGGTTTCTTCGTTCATCACACCAATAATCCTTCATCGGTTAATTTTAAAATAGCAATAAAAATTTCAATCATTTGGAGTCAGTCAGTCAGTCAGTTACAACATAGAACTATACACTTAAGTACATCACTTCAAGTTGCCATACCACATAAGCACACAGAGACGCGATTTTCAGTTCAAATCTCACAGTGGTAGAGATACTGTGGTGCGCGCTACTTATAAGTAGTATATGACACGAGTGTAAACGTAATGTCTGGCAGCAGAAGATTGGGGAAGATCAAGAAAGGAAGAGTGGGAACACAATGGAATTTGTATGAAACGCATGGATATTGAAATGTCAGACAATGGATTGATGATGGATTGAAGATTTGCAAATTAACGGTTACGATATGGTTTTCCTATTTTACTGAGTAACTCTGTAATTTTCGTTAAATACAATTCGGTTGCCCTCACCTGTGTTCTCCTTCACTACAATAGTAGAATTATTAACATTGATGGAGAAGATTAGGGTTCGAAGATATTATTCAAGAAGTATAATTCAGTGAGATAACTTTGAAAAGAGAAAGATAGAGGTAATGAGGAATTCAGAAGATTAGAATTTCATCGAGCACAAAGAGTGGATGCATCTGCGTCATTGTAAATGATTTTGAGCCGTGTCATTCAAGATCTCTAACCATCGATTACTATCATCCCGCGGACCCTAACCAAGTAGTCTACACCTACTGACATGACTCAGTCCAGTTGTCAGTAACCTCATGGATTTCTGCCATGTTTTGTTCTGTCCGTCCCTAACTTTCTTCCAATCTACTCCTACACCCCGAAATATAGCTAAACGAGGTAGTCGATGGTTAGGCATATGCAACACATGTCTGAATCACTTCAACTGATGAAGACTCAATACTTCATCTATTGATCTGTTGATCCTTACCTAGTACTCGTTTCTTAAGAACAGCATTGTTTACTCGATGGTTCCAAGTCAAACCATTGAAATCACAATTAATTACTGAATAAATATATCAATAATAATAATGATAATAATAATAATAATAACAATCATTATTATTATTATTACTTACTCTACTTTCTCTAACAACATCATTATTCACTGCGTATTTATTATTTTTCACATGAATTGATTTTATTTCATTATTGGATATTTGATTTTTATTCACCGAAACAATTGAATTCTGCTGATGTTCTGGTAATAACAATTTATTGGATTCTTTAATAAGTGTAGATGGTGTATTACCACTTGTACATCCTGTAGATTCCTGTACAATAATAATAATAATAATAATAATAATAATGAAATATGAATAAGTCATAATGTGGCGCGAGCTACTTATAAGTAGTATATGACGCGAATGTAAACGTAATGTCTGGCAGCAGAAGATGGAGGAAGATCAAGAAGGGAAGAATGGGAACACAATGGAATTTGCATGAAACGCATGAATAGTGAGTGACAATGGATTGATGTTGTTTGCAACAGGAACAGTCCAGTTCGATATGATGAACTGATATTTTGCAAATTAACGATTTACGATATGGTTTTCTGATTTTACTGAGTAACTCTGTAATTTTCGTTCTCATTCACTACAATAATACCATATCAAAATTGAGGAATAACGCTAGACACACATGTTTGTATTTACGTAGGGGTAAACAACAGTTGTTTACTCAGTGTACAGACAGACAGATACAACACAGAACTTCGTACATAAGTACATCAGTTCAGGTTGCAATAACACGTCAGCACGGAGACGTAACTGTCAGTTCAAATCCAAGAGTGATAGCGCGATAGTAGGAAGTATGAACATTAATGGAGAAGATTAGGGAGCGAAGATATGATTCGAGAAGTATAATTCAGTAAGATAAATTTAGAAAGAGAAAGGTAGAGATTATGAGGAATGCAGAAGCTTAGAATTTCATAGAACACAAAGTGTGGATGCGCCTGCGCCATTGCAAACGATTTTGAGCGGTGAGCAATCCTATCCCGTAGAAAATCAACACACTACAAAAGTGATAACCATGTCAGTGGCATATAGCTCCATTAGGATTAACAGGCGTAAGTCAATCAATCAATATCAACGTAGAACTTTCTACGTACGTAGATACACCAGTTCAAGTTGTCAGAGCACATTAGCACAGAGATACGACTGTCAATTCAAATCCCATAGTAGTAGAGGTAGTAGAGGAATTAGCAGTAAGGTTTCGAAAATATTATTCAAAAAGTAGAATCTAGTAAAATGAACTTAAAAAGAAGAGAAAGTGATGAGGAATTCAGAAGATTAGGACTTGAGAAAACACAAGGAGTCAGTGCACCTGCACCACTGCAAACGAATTTGAGCCATGTCATTCAAGGTCTCTAACCATAGGTACTATCATCTCGCGTACCTAAACCAGATGGTCTACACCTACTAAAATGGCTCAGTCCACTGGTCAGTGACTTCATGGATATTTTCCATGTTTTGCTTTGGCCGCCCCCTAGCTTTCTACCAACCTACTCCTACACCACAAAACATCGCTCATCGTGGCGGTCAATGGTTAGCCATACGTAACACATGTCCCGAACACCTCAACTGATGATATTTCAATACTTCATCAATTGATATGCCATCCTTACCTAGTGCCTGTATCCTAACAACAGCACTGTTCAAATGGTAGTCCCAGGATACACGAGCAATACTTCAAAGACATCTACGATCGAATACCAGCAACCTACGAATATTCTCAACTCTTACTGGCCGCGTTTCGCAACCATGAAGTAGGACGGAGTGAACTGCAGCGCAGTACACTCGTCCTTTAGTCAGCAAACAGATATCTCGTCTACACAACAAGTGACGCAAGTTGGCAAAAGCCAATCGAGCCTTCTTGTATCCGTGCTGAGATTTCGCTGGTCACCAGGCCATCAGCATTGATGAGACTTATATGCTAGAAGTTATAAAAACTAGAATAGTTCAGTAATCAATCAAACTGAGCCAATTCAAAGTGATCGAATGATGACCAATAGAAAATGTTCTAGAATACGAATACATAACATCAGTGAAGAAATAGTTTCTATTTCTAACAAGTTGGGCAAATAGACTTTTTCTACTGCTCTTGCCTCGTCACTCAAGTCACTAGCGGGATTAGCTCACATCGTGATCAGATCTTCGACACCGTATATATCATAATATAAAAAGTTGAAAAACACTGTCCACAATCAGAAAACAAACATCCAAACGTGGACACTAACTGAACAAGAATTTACCTGTGCAGTTACATTTGATGCAGGACTTTTATAACAACAGCATGATAATGATGAATTCACCAGCTTATTTGTATCGTAATCTTCACATGTGGTAGTAATTTTCTTCGGCATATTAATAATAATACACGAATCATCCAATTCAGTTGAATTCGACGAGTCATTAGATGAGGCAACATGCTGCTTGTGACATAAAAAGACAAAAAAATAGAGAAAGAAATGATCAACCGATCGATCATCATCGCATTTATCAATGTAGACGGAAAGGAGGTATGGAGGAGCAGTGGATTTTGATGATGGCGAAGGGTGAGCGGCTCTTAACGATTAAGTTGAAGGTGTCTTCGAAGCATTGCTCGTATATCCTGGGATACCCGAGTGAGCAACGCTCTTATTAGGAATCGGGTGCCAGGTAAGGATGGCAGATCAATAGATGAAGTAATGAAACTTCATCAGTTAAGGTGGTTGGGACATGTGCTGCGTATGCCTAACCACCGACTGTGTAGGAATAGGTTGGAAGAAAGTTAGGGGCGGCCAAATCAAAACATGGCAGAAATCTATGAAATCATTGACAAGTGGACTTAGCCATGTGGGTAATTGTCGACTACCTGGTTGGGGTCCGCGAGATGATAATAATCGATGGTTAGAGACCTTGAATGACATGGCTCAAAATCGTTCGCAATGGCGCCGGTGCATTTATTCTTTGTGTTCTCTCAAATCCTAATCTTCTGAATTCTTCAACACCTCTAGTTTTGACTTTCTAAACTTATCTCATTGAATCATACTTCTTGAATAATATCTTCTAATCCTCAGCTCTCCGATTACTTCTAATACCTTTTACTACCTCTTCTACTATTGGATTTGAATTGACAATCACATCTCTGTGCTGATGTGGTATGGCAACATGAACTGATGTACTTACGTACGAAGTTCTACGTTGCATCTGACTGACTGAAGGTTTTAATAACTGCCTCTTTTGATTTGACAAAAACTGTAGTGTTAGAACTAGCACATGAATGATTCCAAAATGGGGTATCAGTCCATGCAATTGTTGAGTGTCGAAATGATCTATAACTTACTTGCTTAAGCCCGCTACTCCTAATGGAGCATAGGCCACCTATCAGCATTCTCCAATCAACTCTGTTCTAGGCCTTCCTCTCTAGTTCTACCCAGCTGCTGTTCATTCTCTTCATATCTGTCTCCATTTTTCGGCGTCATGTGTTCCTTGGTCTTTCTCTTTTCTGTTGGCCTTGATGATTCCGAGTGAGGACTTGCCTTGTGATGCAGTTAGGTGCTTTCTACAATGTGTGTCTTATCCACCTCGAATGCTTTTTCTTAATTTCTTCCTCTGCTACAAACTGGTTTGCTCTCTTCCTCAATAGGTTGTTGCTGATGGTGTCTGGCCAACCAATCCAAAGTATTTTGCGTAGAAACTGTTTACAAACACTTGCATTTTCTGGATGTTGGCTTTCGTAGTTCTCCAAGTTTCCGCTCCATACAGTAGGACTGACTTGACATTTGTATTGAAAATTGTGACTTTTTTGTTGGTTGATGGTTGTTTCGAGTTGCAGATGTTCGTCAACTGTAAAATTGATGCCTTCGCTTTGCCAATCCGCGCCATCACATCTGCATCAGATCCAGCTCGCTCATCAAATAAAACAAACTATGTTGGCTATCTATCCGGTCGGGAGAATTCATGTGATAATCATAATCAATGGTTGGACAACTTGAATGAGATAACTCAGAATACGTAGATATGTTCACTAGTTATCTTCTCCAAAGTTATATGCTTCAATATTATATTAAACCCTTTTTTATTCTACTGATTCTTCTCTTTTCAAACCTTATTCCTCTAATGTTAAATATTTTACACGAGCGCATTGATAGTTATCATCGATTTTGAGTTTACTTATCATTTCACTATGGCAATTTTATCTTGTCATATGTTGATATGGTGTTATGGTGATCTAGGCTGATACATATATTTGTAATCATGAATCGATGATCAATGTTAGATCACCATTTCGTCTTTGTATGAGACTCATCAGTGGCAGTGCGCATCCACGACTCCTGCATCTCATAGGATTCAAAACCAGGACATTCGGACTATGACTGATTCTCCATAACTCTATAGTGAAAAATCGTACAACATGCTCACTAGTGACTAGCTTCGTGAGGAAATCCTCTGAGTTCTAGTGAGGACATGTGACCGGTGGAGTTCAACCCTGTCGAGTGTAGGTAGTAAATACCGAAAAGAAATGCGTAAGATCGCGCGAAATCCCCAGATTGATCAGAGTTAGACATTAACACTGTTGGCTCAATGGTATAGAGGTTAAATGTTCGCGTGCAAGACTGAAGGTCCTGGATTCAATTCCTGTGGGTAGCAGGATTCGTGAATGCGCCCTGCTGATGAGTCCTACTATACCAGGACGAAACAGCCATCCAGTGCTTCCAGATTTCTAATGATGGTATCTAACAATGATTATTTCATGATTTCAACAATTACCAATGTCGTTTGCAACTGATGTCTTATAAGACAATGGTATTTGAAATAAGTTTATCCATGAATAGTAATTGTCATGTTTATTGATGACTTATACACTGATTGGATTATATTGATCAAGTTGTATTATTGTGATTAGTTTAATTCACAGTATATTTCGGATGCAAAGTGGTGTGAGGTTATTGTAGTTCACAAAAGAACACTGACTGACAAAATGATGACCAGTTATCAAGTCAAACATACAGTAATTCATCAGTGAGTGACAATTCATTAATTAATCGTTGTTAGACCACCATTAGAAACCTTCAAGCACTGGACACCCGTTTCGTCTTGGTATGAGACTACTCATCAGCAATGTGCATTCACGACTCCCGCAACTCACAGGATTCGAGCCCAGGACCTTCCGCGTTGCACAAGAGCATCTAACCTCTGAACCACTGAGCCGGTAGCAATCCACGGTCTTGTGCAACCTCATCCACCAGTATGTTCAGTGAGCACTGCTTCACACCCGAACAGGATCGGACTCCATTGGTCACGACTTCTCACTAGAACTCAGAGAAACTTCCATGTTTCTAATAATGATCTAACATTGATCGATGCAAGATTGCAATAAAGTAGTCACTCAACAATCTCCACAACCCTATCATACACAAATATTTGTAATCAGTTCAATGCTGATTATGACTATCTGGTTGATCTCTATTGAACATTGAAACAATTATTCTACTAAATCTCATAATTAGCCAGCAGAACCCGCGGTCTAATTAAAAGAAAAACATACATTATTGATTGCGGGGTTGTTGTGAAGATTGTTAAGTGTTATTTGTAACCATGAATCATCGATCAATGTTAGACCACCATTAGGGCGTTTGCGCACAATACCGAAGGTCCCGGGTTCGAATCCTGCGGGGTGCAGGAGTCGTGGATGCGCACTGCTGATGAGTCCCATACCAGGACGAAACGGCCGTCCAGTGTTCCAGGTTTCTAATGGTGGTCTAACATTGATCGATTCATGGTGACAAATAATACATTATTCAATAAGTAAGCAAGAGAAAACGACCAGTGTAGCAGCAGCCTCTGCAGCAGTAGGTCTCAACATACATAAAGGAAAAAGCAAGATTCTCCGATGCAACACAACATGCACCAACCAAATCACTCTTGATGGAGATGCTTTCGAGGACGTTAACAACTTTACATATCTGGGCAGTATCATCGACGAGAAAGGTGGATCCGATGCAGATGTGAGGGCGCGGATTGGCAAAGCGAGGGCTGCATTTCTACAGTTGAAAAATATCTGGAACTCCAAACAACATTCAACCAAAACCAAAATCAAGATTTTCAATACAAATGTCAAGACAGGTCTACTGTATGGAGCGGAAACATGGAGAACTACCAAAGCCATCATTCAGAAGATACAAGTGTTTATGAACAGTTGTCTACGCAAAATACTTCGTATTCTTTGGCCAGACACCATCAGCAACAACGAACTGTGGGAGAGAACAAGTCAGATTCCAGTGGAAGAGGAAATCAGGAAGAAGCGGTGGAAGTGGATAGGACACACACTACGAAAAGCACCTAACTGCGTCACAAGACAAGCCCTCACATGGAACCCTCAAGGCAAAAGGAAAAGAGGAAGGCGAAGGAACACATTACGCCGAGAAATAGAGAAAGATATGAGAGGAATGAACAAACATTGGACAGAACTGGAGAGGGAAGCCCAGGACAGAGTTGGTTTGAGAAAACTGGTGAGCGGCCTATGCTCCATTGGGGGTAACAGGCGTAAGTAAAAAGTAAAAAAAAAGTATAAAAATAAAATCTTGATAACAAAAATATCTCACCTCATCGTTGAGTTCCTTTTGAATTTCTACATCTGCTGTCAGTTTAATAGACTTTACAAATTTTCCCAGTAAAATTATAATTTAGACATGAAAAGAAAGACAGTGGAATAAGCAAAAATGATCAGATTAGATTCGATTTTACTTACAGTAGGACATTAGAAAACATTTGCATCAAACGGAAATAAATCGATCGGTGAGTTTATTTTACAGTGACGTAAATTTTCTTTTGGGTAAATGCAGTATGACAACCCTATGTACGTCACTGATAAGGAATGCGAGTTTTACAACACTTCTAGGTGAACCCTGTCTCCGATAACTTAGTCTAAGCTCTAGCGGTTCGCTTTTCGTTTTTCTCACTTTGTAAAACACAGTCCGTATGTTAACTCCGCCTGGAGCTCTTCCTCTAGGATTACTGCCGATCCCAAGCCCAGATAAAAGAGGAAGGTTGAGTATGTGGGGTTAGCGACCCACATCCCGTAGAAATCCAACTGACTAAACAGGAAAACAATACGCTAGTCGGTAGCCTATGTGTTCCGTTAGGAGTAACTGGAGTCAGTTGTAACACATTCAAAACCTAACTCTATCAACTCTTAGTTTCTTTTATCAGTTTGTCTTAATCTCATGCTGGCTTTATATCTGTCTGCTGTCTGTTTATTCGCATATTGCATGTAAGTGCATTCTATGTGCTTACTGAGTCGCCGGCTCATCTTTTTCTCTTGTTCTTTCATCTTCCAGATAATCTCATACGCTGCTCCTCACATCCCTCCTAGCACACAAGGTACCTTTGAGCTAAACGCAAACCAAACAAAGGCTGAAGTTACACAGTGAAGAAGTAAGTAAGTAAGTGGAGTACTCACTATGTTAAAGTATAAAGTAGGCTACAAACGCAAAGCCATATGAGATTTTCAGAGGTTGGGGAACGAACTTTTTCTAACCTCGACTAGTTCATGGAACTTTTATGTATCACCATCTGAAATCTCTGCTATTTTTCAAATCTACAAACATACCGACTTCATTTTGCATTCATGTATAACTATACTACTAACGCCCAATTGTTAGTAATCAAGCTGACAACGCACACATACACACACACACGAATAATAAAGAAAGATTACCTGTTGTTGTTGCTGCTGTTGAGCAATTGTAAAATCTAATCGTCTATTCTCTACACGTATACGATCTAATTCATGCATAAGATTTTCAATAATATCTTTTTGATCAGCCAAATCACCTTGTAATTCAGCAATTTGATTTTCTAATTGTTTTATAGTTTGTAAAAGTTGTGTTATTTTAGTTGTTTGTGCTAGAAATAGCAAACAGAGAGAGAGACAGACATCATAATATGAGATTAAAAATTATACATATGATTATCGGTAACGTATAGTATACACTACAAAGTTGATTGTATGGCTATTTATCATGATAACTGTTTATCTTGTTGTGGTAACTTGAATTAGTGAAAGGTTTTTGAGCCATATCGTTCAACGTCTCTTACCATTGGACACTATTGTCTCGCGGACCTTAGCCAGAGAGTCGACACCTACGAACAGTCAGATGCAACGTAGAACTTCGTACGTAAGTACATCAGTTCATGTTGCCATACCTTATCAGCACAGAGATGTAATTGTCAATTCAAATCCAATAGGAGTAGTAGAGGTAGTAAAGGTATTAGAAGTAATCGGAGAGGTTAGGATTAGAAGATATTATTCAACAAGCATGATTCAATGAGATAAGTTTAGAAAGTCAAAACTAGAGGGGTTGAAGAATCCATAAGATTAAGATTTGAGAGAACACAAAGAATAAATGCACCGGCGCCATTGCAAACGGTTTTGAGCCATGTCATTCAAGGTCTCTAACCATCGATTATTATCATCCCGCCGACCCCAACCAGGTAGTCGACAATTACCGACATGACTCAGTCCACTTGTCAATGATTTCATGGATTTCTGCCATGTTTTGGTTTGGCCGCCTCTAACTTTCTTCCAACCTATTCCTACACCACAAAACAAAGCTCGACGAGGCAATCGGTGGTTGGGCATACGCAACACATGTCCCAACCACCTCAACTGATGAAGTTTCAGCACTTCATCTATTGATCTTCCATTCTTACCTAGCACCCGTTTCCTAATAACAGCGTTGCTCACTCGATTGTCCCAGGATACACGAGCAATGCTTCGTTGACACCTATGATCGAAGACTAGTAACCTACGAATGTCCTCTAATCTTAACGGTCATGTTTCGCATCCATATAATAGGACAGAGCGAACTGCAGCACAGTACACTCGTCCTTTAGTCAGCAAACGGATACCTCGCCTACGCCATAAGTGACGCAGGTTGGCAAAAGCCAATCGAACCTTCTTGTATCCGAGTTGAGATTTCGTCAGTCACCAGCCCATAGGCACTGATGAGACTCCCCAGATAAGTGAAGTGATCTACACGCTCGACTACTTCACTCCCTATCACTAGTTCAGGTGCCAATGCAACCCAATCTTGAAACAACATTTTGCATTTCGACGGCGAGAAAACCGCATCCCGAACATGCTTACATTGTTCTTAAAATAAACAAAACATTGATCATTGTTCAATGATCAATCAATTACAAAATCTTATCGTATATATAAATGGACAAATGGACGTCATATAATTTAAAACAAAAACATGAAAAGAAACGCAATGTATATATATATATATATATATATATATATATATATGTTATTTTACCTACCTAAACAATTGTTACAAATTCCTAAAGATTGTTTTCTTTTGATATTTTCTTGTAAAGAATTATTGTTAACTTTTGAAATCTCTTCTTCATCACTACTACTACTACTATCACTACTATCATTACTACTACTACTGATATTACTAGCTTCAGAATCATCTGGACATAAACGTTTAGAATTTTGTTTTAAACGTGTTTGACGTTGATTCACTGATTCAATGATATTTTGCATACGTACATTAGATTGTTCATATAAATAATTTTCTCTAGTTTTTAATAATGCTCTATAGAGAGAGAGAGAAAGAGAAAAATATATACGCAAGTATATACATAATAAAACAATGAAATGATATAAGCTTATATACATATATAAAAATATATATCTCTATCTGGTACTTATATGTGCAGTCTTAGGATTCAAAATACTCTAATGAGCACTCTTCCGAAACAACAGTGTTGTGGGAGAAAGCGAGACCGGATTCCAGTAGAGGAGGAAATCAGGAAGAATCGCTGAAAATGGATAGGACGCATATTGATGAAAGCACCTAACTACGTCATAAGCTAAGCCCTCACACTTAGATTCCTCAAGACCAAGGAATATATTACGCCGAGAATTGAAGACAGGCATGAAAAGAATGAACAGCAGTTGCATAGAACTGGGAAGGAAAGCCCCAGACAGAGTAGGTTGAAGAATGCTGGCCGGTGGTCTAGTCTGCATTAAGGGTAGTTGTACTTGTGGTGCGAGCTACTTATAAGTAGTATATGACGTGGGTGTAAACGTAATGTCTGGCAGCAGAAGATAGGGGAAGATCAAGAAAGGAAGAGTTAGAAAACAATGGAATTTGTATGAAACGCATGAATAGTGAAATGTCAGACAATGGATTGATATTTTGGAACAGGAACAGTCCAGTTCAATATGATGAACTGATATTTTGCAAATGAACGATTTACGATATGGTTTTCCGATTTTACTGAGTAACTCTGTAGTTTTCGTTAAATACAATTCGGTTGCCCCACCTGTGTTCTCGTTCACTACATACTGAAACAGTCTTAGTGGTCAAGGTGTTTAACTTTCAACATCTAAATCATATGCCCAAGCCCTGTTTCCATTTAGTTCGGTTTGAGAAGTCAGTTAGTATTACTAGCTTATACAAAATGTGGCTTTAAAGTCAAGTACAAGAATCCGCCCTCAATAAACAAGTCACATAAATTTTCATAACTATAATAGACGGAAGCAGTCTTAAATCTTGACTTCCTAGTTTACTGACATTTACCAATGATGTTTAATGTAACCTAGAAATAAAGATGATGTTCAGGTACAGCTTCACAACATTGATAATTTTACTTAGCTATGTTTTTAAATTTATCTCACTGAATTATACTTCTTGAATAATTTCGTCGAACCCTAATCTTCTTCATTACCGCTAATACCACTATGGGATTTGAAATGACAATTGGATCTCTGTATGCTAATGTGGTATTATGACAACCTGAACTTAAGTACGTACGTACGGAGTTCTACGTTGTAAATGACTAACTGACTGACGCAGCTATGTAAAAATGGGATTCTGTGTTCACGTATAACATGTACAGAATGGATCTCTGAAGCCAAGTAATGACAATTACATCAAAAATTTTTCTCAAGAGTTAAGATAAATCGCTGAAAATGTGAAACTTTGGGAGCTATTATTTAAAATTCTGATATTCTCATCAACTGATATGCTTGAATGCTATTACGAGTTCATCTTACTCGATAAACGAGAGCGTAGACAAAATGATACAGTGACACGATAGGCTATTCTAATCCGTTTGTCCCCTGACACGGCTAACTATATCAAGAAGTTTTTTGATAAGGCATAGAAAGTATATTCTACAAGCACCCAGAAAACACGAGGTCGACAAGGACACACTAAGCTTATTTATACATGACAGAAACGCTGTTGGGAGAGTCAGAAAAATAACATACTAAAACACCACATCAACCAATGACAGTCAAGGATTTTATCGAGTGGGAAATGTAAGCTGAAGGTCAACTTATGCGCGAAAACACAAAACATCCAAAGTTAGGACCTTTTCCAAGTGATTTCTGGGGATCTAACATCCCCTACGAATTCTTATATATCTAGACTGAGTGATCAGTAAGATAAATATTTGAAAAATTCATCAACTAAACATAACTTACTCAAATTTATTTTCAAAATCAATAATTTGCTGATTCATATTATCACACATTTCTGCTCTTAAACGTGCTTCTTGTTCAACTAATTGACCTTTCGTTTCAAATAATTGTTCCGACAGATCTTTGACCATTGTAATTAGTTCCTGTTAGAGAGGGGAAAAAAATTCATAGAGAATTTTTGATGATTTAAGGAAAATGAAAAGCAGACAAGTAATTAATCATTGGATTGAATCATTTGTCCCGGTTGGGTTTCCTATGGGATGGGGTCGCTAACTCTATGCCCGACCTTGCTTATTTATCTTGACTTGGGACCGGCAGTAACCGTTAAAGGGTTCCAAGCTTCTTTGATATTATGGTGTGCCTGAGAAGGTAGTCAACATTATATAGGATTCATACGATGGACTACACTGCAAAACCGTACATGGACGGTAGCTCAAAGGCTCATTCCGAATGAAGATCGGTGTCAGACAAGGTTGCTTATTCTCATAGTTTCTATTTCTTCTGGTGGTCGACTGGATTATGAAGACGTCAACGTCCGAGTGGAGGCGCAGATTACAGTGGACAGATCGGATGCAGCTAAACGGTTTGGGCTTCACAGATAATCTAGATCTTCTTTCTTACACACAATAGGAAATGCAGATGAAGACGATCAGTGTGTCAGCAGTCCCTGTAGCAGTAGGTATCTTCATACACAAGGGAAAAAGAAAGATCCTCCTATACAACAAATAACACTTGATGGAGAAACTTTGGAAGATGTAGGAACTTTTACGTATCTAGGCAACATTATTGATAAACAAGATGAATTTGGTGCAGATGTGAAAGTAAGGATCGACAAAGCAAGGGCAGTATCCCTAAAAACGAGGAACATAGGAAACCCAAAAGAATTGTCAACACAAAAGTCAGAATTTTTAATACGAACGTCGAAACAGTTTTATTGTATGGAGTAGGAACTTGGAGAACTGCGAAGGCCATTATCCAAAAGATATAGGCGTGGTTTATATTAACAGTTGTCTACACAAGATACTGAGGATCCGTTGGCCAGACATCACCAGCAACAACCTATTGTGGAAGAGAGCTAACCGGTTTGCATGGAGGAAACAATCCGGAAAAAGCGCTAGAGGTGGATAAGACATATATTGTGAAAAACATGCTACTGCATCACAAGACAAGACCTCACTTGGAATCCTGAAGGTCAGAGGGAAAGAGGAAGACCAGAAAACACGTTACATCGATAAATGGACACAGACATGAAGATAATAAACAGCAATTGGGTAAAACTGGAAAGGAATGCTCAGAAAAGTGTTGACTAGAGAATGCTGGTCGGTGACCTAAGCTCTATTGGAGGTAACAGGCGTAAGTAAGAACTAAGCATTATGTCCACATAATACTCTACGTCTAACACTAACATTGCTCCCTGCGACTTCCCTCACGATAATACACGAATCACTTATAGTCAAAACTCGGAATTCCGCCCATAACATCTAACTTTATAGATCACGTATCACAGTTAAAGAGCAATAAAGAGTGAGCTGCCACACACAAGTGACGCAAGATAGAGAATCGAAATACGTACCGAAGTTTCGTCAGAAACTGTTACGCCTGAGCGTAAACACGTCAACTTGATATACTTGAACTATTACGAGTTTACCTAGTCGGAAAACGAGAGCGACGATCGAGGATCCAGCGACACGATATGCTACTCAAATCCGATTATCTCAACCCCCATATTGAGTAAAAATAAGAAGACTTGATATGAAAAAGAACCTGTATTCTACAAGCATCCAGAAAGTACGAGATCCGAATCCAGGAGAGAATCAGGATCCCGGGACCGAGTCCTGATCCTGGTCCTGGTCTTGGTCGTGGTCATAAAACGTTACAGATAATGCGTATATATAAACATTTTGGTCGAATGAGGAAACAGCATCGAAGTCTGTGACATTGACAATTAAGACGACCACTAGGAAGCAACATTTGGAGTGACAGTGATAGTCAGGACAACCAATAAGAAACAACATTGGAGCACGTGACATTGATATCTATGACGACCATAAAATTGACCAGTAGGAATTAACCAATAGGAATTGACCAATAATTCTCTTAGGATATTGGATAAATATCCTAACAGAAACCAACCAAACAGCGTTATGGATGAGACTTCTAAGATGATCAACGCATCTAGTACTTATTTTTCAAATCATATACGTGGACAAAATTATCATCAGCGTTTTCCATAGGAGCAGCTCAAACCATCCACCCTGCAAGTAATCATATTTCCAATATGTGAATGCTAAGTTAATTTAAATCAAATTAAAACATACCTCTTTACTGAAATGATCTAATACGAGTTCAGTTTCATTATTATTTGATGGCGTAACAGCTTGTGAAGGTGATCTATAGTCAAAATCACACGGCGACCTAACTTCACCAGACGCTTCTTCTTGTGATAGAGTTTCTTTATCAAAATCATCTTCAGACCAACCAGTTGTTGATTGAGGTTCTAAGACAGAAGAATCGGATTCTATAATCCTGAAAAAAGAAATTTTAGGACGGGAGATATATAATAGAAGAGTATTTTATTTGGTTTGTAAAGAATGTTATCTTTTAATAAAATAGAGTATAGGAGGGCGGAGGGAGTTTATCAACTTTGATTGTATATAGATTCAACGAACAAACCAATTCACAAGATGTAAGTTGGATTGTTAATAAGTATAAAACGTCGGTTAAGCATTCCAGTTACCTTGTAGATTTCCAATAACAATTACAAATAAAAATACAGCATTATGCAGTACGTCAGAGAAAATCAGTTAGTGAGAATTCCAGACTCACAAAATATAGATTATGGTAAACTTTGTACTAACAACCTTTCAATGAACTGCCAACCAATTTTTTATGGTGTAGGAGTAGGTTGGAAGAAAGCCAGGAGTGACCAAACTAAAACACGGCACAAATCCATGAAGTCACTGGAAACTGGATTGAGTCATGTTGGTAGAAGTAGGCTACCTGGTTGGGGTCCGCGAGACAATAGTGACCGATGATTTGAGACGTTGAATGACATGGATCAAAATAGTTTGCAATGGCGCAGATGTATCCACTCCTTGTGCTCTCTGAAATTCTAATCTTCTGAATTCCTCATAATCTCTATCTTTCTATTTTTAAATTTATTTCACCGGATTATACTTCTTGAATAATATCTTCGAACCCTGATCTTCTCTATTACCTCTAATACTTGTACTGTCTCTAGCACTATGAGATTTGAACTGATTATCGCGTCTCTGAGCTGATGTGGTATGGTAACCTGAACTTATGTACGTACGTACGTACGGAGTTCTACGTTGTAACTGACTGATTGACTGACTGACTGACAACTAATTAGGTCGCAAAAGTGAGTTACTAGTCAAATCACTAGTTTAAATTACTACGATGATTAAGATTGTCGGTCAAGTTTATTTACTACACCATCACACAATACATGATCCTATTAACGAAAACTATTTAAACTGACTTATTTCCACAGTCATTTAAAATCATAACATTCAGAATACACCACTGCACTACTACAATAGCTTCGTTTCGTAAAAAATCTCACTAGTCAAGTATACGCAAAGAAGAGCCTGGTAAATATGTATGTCGGTTCCAGTTACCACGTAATCAGAACAGCAAGATTCCTTAGTAGTAGAAATGACTATAGATATACATAATAAGATGACCGAATGAATTCACTGAACGAAAAAGTATAAGTATCAGGCCGATTGCAACTGATTCCAAGCCATTTCGCACCTAATGTCTCCAAACACTGATCGTAGACTTTACGTAGAACCAAACCAATAAATCAGTACCTACCGAAATGGATCATTCCAAAAGTGAATAACTCCATGGACTGATGCCATGTTTTGATTTAGTAGTAGTCCTTAGTTTTCTACTAAACCACACCTATATCAATAAACATCATGGACAGAGGTAGCTGGAGGTTAGGCATACGTAATATAGGTTCTACACACTTTAATCGACGATTTACAACTTCGTAAATTGATTTGCTATCGTTTAACCTCAGCATTAGTCACTCGAGTGTCCCAAAATATACAAGTAATACTTCGAAGGCGCCTATTATACAGTACTATTAGCTTACAAATAACCTTTATGAAATCATGAATCAATGAATGTTAGACCGCCATTAGAAACATACAAGCACTAGACGCCTGTTTCATCCTGGTATGGGACTCATCAGCAATGAGCGTCCACGACTACTGAAACGCGCTGAATTCGTACTCAAGTACTTCGATCTTGCGTGAGAACGCCTAACCTCTGAAACATCACTGTGCCGGTATCTAACGGTGTTAATGTCTAATTTCGATCAATCCACAGATTTGTGCAACCTCATCCGCTGTCTTTGGTGAGCACTGCTTCATAACCGAACAAGATTGAACTCCACTAGTCATGACTTTTCACCAGAACTCGGAGAAACTTCCGCATAGAGCTAGTCACTAGTGAGCACATGATAATTTGCATGATAGAGTTGTGATGATTGTTGAGTTGCTTTTTGAAATGAAGAATCGATCAATGTTCGACCACCATTAGAATAAAGCACTAGACGGCCGTTTCGTCCTGGGCTGGGACTCATCAGCAGTACGTATCCACGACTCCCCGTAACTAGCAGGATTCGAACCCAGGACTCAACAATCTCCCCAACTTTATAATGCAAAATATAAATAACCTACATTTTAAAAGTCAC
>OX103972.1:44206284-44282930 GCA_944470395.2 Schistosoma turkestanicum | reverse complement strand
ACTTCTAGTATGCGTGTACTCATGGCGGCTAGGACCTATATGCGAAAAAAAATTTCGGCTTTCAGCTATCCCTCCTTTGAGTCAGTAGACATGAACATTGCACGCAATATTTGCTCAGCCACACCAACAGAAGTTAGTGATCATGGTGCAGTCGTGTTTAACGTGGTTACAAAAAAGATACTTCGTAGTAACTAGCACACCCCCTACCTTAGGTATTCTAGGGTGAACTGCACGAACACGAGGGAGCATCTTCTGCATGCCCCACGACTATGACGGTGGTGAAGGCAAACAGTAGATGAGGGACGTCGCTCGGAACTCTATCATACACAATATCTCAGGCAAGGCAAACACCTGGAAAGAGAAATTCCTCAGTTAAACGAGTAACACAGTGCTTACTGCAGGAGCAAAGAGAGTCTGGTTGAAGTGGAAAGATTCTGATTTTACCTCTTACTTGGTGTGAGAAACAGATGCAACTCCGAAGTTTAAAGTGATGGAAGATATTTCCAGACCAAGCTATCAGCCAGAATACCCATAATATCTCTATAGGTTCATGATTAAAAGGAAACCTACAAACCAGGATGTATGGGATCCTGAAGGTCCGAGCGCTGAGATATAATTGTCAATTCAAATCACATAGTAGTAGAGGTAGTAAAAGTATTAGCAGTAATCGGAGAGATTTGGGTTAGAATAAATTATTCAAGAAGGGGAATCTAGTGAAATAAACTTAAAAGAATAGGATAAGGTGATGAGGTATTAAAACGTTTAGGATTTGGGAGTCTTATTAACTTAGAGGTGGCTGAAATGTCCAATATCAACTTCACTAACAATTTGAACTAGATATCTACGAGCACAGAGCAGTCCTCAACTCTAGTGCCAGTGAATGGTCTTTGTGAGCATCTGACTAACTCCCTCCTTAGAACTAAGAAAACTAAAATCATGAGCCCAGGAGGACCACTAGGATTTGACCACATCCTGGCCCATGAAAAGCGAAAGGACTGACTTGAGCTTCAGAAGGAGCTTACAGCAATAGGCAGTAGACACCGAGTTAAAATGTAATAATTAGAAGTTTTATTTCGTCAAGATTCTGAACCTTGTTACACAAACAACTTACGTCCTCAATGGAAATCGGCTCTCAGCTATCTCTTCAGAGTGTGATTTCGGGGTAGTTACCACAGAGGGCTTGGCAGCGGATCAAACAGAATTCGCGACTGTCCAGCTTATGAGAAGATAACTTGGTGCAGCCACTACAGAATTGTTCCGGGCTCGTTTCAGAACGTATGCAAGGAGTCAATGTAGAGTTTTTAATATTGTTGTACTGTCTCTCTGTAATAGACATAAGTGTTTCGGATTGAGTGTAGGGACACGCAGTTAGGTGGACAATAGGGCTAGAAAATCGATCTAACGAAGACAAACTCCGACACTTGGGACTATTCTTGCCATGTTATAAGAGAATAAGAGGTGATTTAGTGACAGCATACAGTATATTCAGTACACCAAATTATCCCAACACGTGCATCCTACTAGAAAGTCACCACCATGCCCCTCGAATAACCGCCAACCCAAGGATGCTCCAATTAAGGGCTATTCCCATTTGGAGTGCTCTTCCGGCCGAAGTGACCACAGTCTCCAAGTCGACAGCTTCAAGAGGAACTTGACGAACACGTAGCCACAAATAGATTACCATCTCCCGCTTCGACCATCTGAACTTCATACATCCTTCTTAATTGCTGTTGTAATAATTACATGACATCAAGTTGTTCCTATATCGCTTATTATCAATTCTGTTTTGCCTTTCATCCGAACTCCTCTGTACTCTCGCACTACCAATTATTTGATTTGTTTATTTAGTTAATTTGTGTCTGAAGAATTAGTATTCCGTTTTCGATTTAAAGTCAATTTTATATCTAACGATGTATGAGGAGAAAGACATTGGAAATTGAAAAAGAGGGACTAGTTTCGGTTTATGTAGCTGTAACGCATTCGAAACCGAACCCTATTATCTCTTAGTTTCGTTTATCAGTTTGTCGTAATCTCACGCTGGCTTTATTCGTATATTGTATGTAAGTGCATTCTATGTGCTTACTGAGTCGTCGGCTCATCTTTTTCTCTTGTTCTTTCTTCTTCCAGATAATCTCATACACCGCTCCTCACATCCCCCCCAGCACACAAGGTACCTTCGGTTTAGACGCAAACTAACCAAAGGCTGACGTTACATAGCAAATAAATTTCATGAAACGATTTGTGACTGCTGATTTACTCTTCTAACTGATCAAAAGCCGTCCATATTTATATCTGGATCAACAATGGGCATTCTCGCTTACACCATGAATCAGTTATAATGCTTGGCTATCATAATTTTCGCTCATTCTTTTCAAATCTAATATATAGAGTGGTGACTAGTGTTTGGAGATCGGGTGGTCATACCCACAAGTTTGTGATGCAAGATGACATGTTTTATACTCGGAGGTGGCATGAACGGAAACATTCGTACATTGCTTTATCTACTAACCACATACTGATGACGAAATTGAAGAAATAGTTGTAAACTGTTCCACATGTGCAGACACAGCAAAAGAACCTGGGAATACAGAGGCATCATGTTGGGAAGCACCGACAAACTGATGGCCCACACTGCACATGGATTTCGCTGGTCATATAAATGGCCACAATTTCGCTACGTGAAGTTTGCGCAGATGCCAATTTACTTGACATACTGTGCCAAATCCATCGATAGTGAATCAGGTAAGCCCAGCAGATGGAACGTTTGCGAGATGAATTACAGTGTTAATGGGATAGATGAAACTAGGGCCTGGAACAGACCTATAGAAGAGCATAAAGTGGAGCACTAATTCAAAAAGCGACATGATGTGTTGGCTAGAGTTCAGAATGCAGCAAATATCGTTGTCAATAGAGTACCTTAGTTTGAATTCAACCTGGGAGCCCGGAACCTTTATACACAAAGAAGATTTTTGATTTACGGAGCGAACGTTGGAGGAATCTAATAGGTCTTTTTGGGAAACTATGACTGATCAAAGAATATTGTGTAGCAAAAGTGATGTGAAACCGGCTCTACTACTCAGGATATTAGCGAATCACGATGCGAAATATCTTGATGAAGAAATAAAAGTCTTCCTAAAGGACTTGTCATCATCTCGGAGGACGATCGACTGAGAATTACTCATTACAGATGATTCTAATGTAGTGGTCTTGTCGAGGTTCACTATGTATACCACTACTAACCAATTACGATCCAGCCTCAACGCGTCCCCCTGTCGTGAACGAAAACAGGGAAGAAGAGATAATCCGAATAGAGTAGTGCATCTGCTGGCGACTTCGCGGTATAGAAGTATTACCGAAATGATGCCAGATAAAATGAGCGAAGATTCAACTAGCAGTATAAACGGGATGTCAACCAAGCAAGCGAAAAGTGTGCGTACAGAGTGCGGATAAAGTAAAACTTCATTAAAAATTCACCAGAACGATTCGTCATAATAATGAACCTTTATGTTCAACCGATCATGTCTTCGAGGCTAGAAACGTATGTCAGTTTACAGGACTAATTCATTTTAACGTTAGAAGAGCATTCACCCTTGTTAATCAGCCACTGATATGAAGAAATATAAACAAGTAGTTTATCAGCTTTGTGTCAGTACTGAAACTGTACTTGAATTAGAGAAAGAGTAAATCAGTTTACATTTTTGTACTCGGCTTTATCCATTGAGTATTGAACTTAGCGCGCTCTCTGTGTTATCGATCTCGTGGTGTTGGTGTTGCATGTCACCGACCACATGTTTGTATGTTTTTTTCCTATTTGCTTATGTGATAGGCCTACATATGCTATTGCAACTAAGTAATTCCAGACTGATCTGTTCGCATCTTATGTAAATAAGCTTCCTTTTCATATCCTAACAACTCCAGGGTGTACAAATGGCGATGGTCTAATCAGGGTATGATGATGATAGGTACGATATATATTACATACATGCATATGCGTATGTTGAAAAGGGTTACTTTTATAAAGTAGAAGTGCCGGTTCGTTTTTATGTGATGAACGCTCCAAGCCAACCGTCATCACTGACATTTGATTATACTCAATCTGTAATTGCTCGCAGGGAATCTTAATTCGTTGCTCTGTAACTTGTTTTCAAAGCATGGAGCAGTGGAAAGTTTTGTCGGTGATAAGTCTATACTAACATTGTTACTTGTGTATGCCTAAAAAACTGACTAGAGGTAACAATGTACTCTTGTTTATTCTATTCCTTTTTAGAAATGAACACACCTTCCATCTGATTAGGGCTATTAAAACCGACCTTCCCTTATACTTATGAATATTGCTTTTCTGGTTTGGTACTCGTTTTGAACTGGTGAGTATTTTAATTCTTGATTTTTTGTATTTGTACTCGTAATAGTAACACATAAAGCGCTTTGTAATTGTGTAATATTCGAACCTATTTTTATATGTATTTGTGTACTCTTATACTGGTCTGACACCTAGATTTTGTTACTAACCTAAAAAAATACATTTGACTACAACCGTAGTACACGACACGTACTAGGCTGGTTGATTTGCATTAATTTCAGTTACTCAATCACTCAGTCAGACTAAACCCCACAGATATTGTAGGAAGATAATTTTAATTTAATCTATTTATCCTCCATTTCAAGGTTTTCCTTTTTCTTCATGTTTCTACTTCACCAGACCAAATAATTCCACTCTTACCTCCGGTACGCTTTCTGGTTTTGTCCTTCAACGACTGCTCTAAAATAATTTCCCCGATATATTTCATTCGAAAACAATTATCTTAGCTTTTATTTTGGCAAAAACTATACTTCATTCAATCTCATACTAACAAATTGTCATGTTTTAAGAATCTTTTGTCTGAATTTTCATTTCCATACTTATCCTTAAACCTAACACACAATCATCTTTATGGTAATCCAGTTGGCATTGGATTCGTATTGTTTTGTATTTGGACTTGATTATTGGATTGTTCCTTCAGTTAGTCAGTGTTTTTGCATACCGATAAATGGATTTCAGTATTGAGGAACTTTACAATGTTTTCAACGCTCAACAAGGCAAAGACACCAATTGTCAAAAGCAAGTAATCAAGTTGATACAATTCCTCACTTCAGAGGATGGTTGGTCAATATGCACTTCTGTATTGTTGAATTCCAGCTCAAATCTTCCAAATGTTGATGCATTGCCTGAAGATCAAAAATCTGCACTATTTTTCTTATGTTGTAGAGCACTTGAAGAAAATTTAAAATCAGAGTAAGTAGTATAATTTTTTTTTAATTTTAAGCATTCTAGTTTACCTGTTCAACCAGATGAAGCATCTAAATTTGCTATGTTTGCTTGTCAATGGCTTCGGAGTCTTATTAATCCTGTTGATGGGATCAGGAAACCGAAATATTTTGAAGCAAAAGCTGGTCAATTAATTACATTAGCTATAATACGATATTATCCAAATTATTGGTCTTCTTTGTTTGATGATCTTATGGGAATACTAGTGGAAGCAACAGGTTGGTTCATTTTTTGAATTCATTAGTCTTTCCTATACATTGGTTATTATCTGTCTCTGCATATTTTGATTTCTGATAATAATATCTACGTCAGAGTGATAAAGTGATTGTGCCATTACTAATCTATGCACTGGATGGTTATCATGATCAAAATAATTAGTTGTAACCAAATTAAACTACCAGTCAGTCAGTCAGTCAAGTACAACGTAGAACTTTGTACCTACTTACGTACATCAGTTTAATATGCCATACCACATTAGCACAGAGATGCAACTGTCAATTCAAATCCCATAGTAGTAGACATAGTAGAAGTAGTAGTCGGAGAGAATAGAGTTCGAGGATACTATTCAAGAAGTATAATCTAGTGAAATAAACTTTAAAGAAAACGACAAAGGTTATGAGGAATTCAGGTTAGGATTTGGCAGAACACAAAGAATGGATGCACCTGCTGCGTCATTACAATCGGTTTCAAACCATATCATTCAAAGTCTCTAACCATCGATTACTATCATCTAACGGACCCCAACCAGGTGATTGACCCTTACCAACATTAAAATATGTAGGTAAACAATTGTCAGGTTAATATCTGGTAAGAATTAGTTAAAATTTTTAAAGTCCTTCGTTTTGTTTAGCGTTTACTCAATGCAATACCTGAATGGAGATTTTACTTAACGTAGTTCGTTTTTATTCAGTACAAATCAGTTTAATGTGGATATTTTTAATCACAGTTAATTTTGAGTACATGCTGATGATTTTCTATTCAGACTATCGTAGCTGTAATGATAATGGCCATCATTAAACTTCTAATCCCCATCAAACTCGTAATCAATAATAATATGTTTATCTCATCTCCATCCATATAATATGTATAACACCTTGTGTCATATTAACTTGTGGTTATTCTTCAATTTTTTTTTTTAAAAGCTAAACAAGTCAATGAAACAAATAGATCAGATATAGTGGCTGTCGAATTATTCCTTGATATTCTAATTGATTTAGACAGTCATATTATATCAAGAAATGTACAATTAACCACGGAAGAACTTAAACGAAGCAATGAATTGAAAGATGCAATGCGTGAATCATGTATTGGTTCATTGATTCATACATGTTATCAATTAATAGTGAGTAGTTAGTTATATAATCCATATTTTGTTTATTCTTTTTAAAATATTGTTTTCCTACGTCAGTCAGTATCAACGTTGAACTTCGTACATGAGTATATAGATTCAAGTTGCCGTACTGCATCTACACAGAGAGGCAATAGCCAGTTCACAAATCTCATAATGGTAGAGATAATAGAAGTATTAGCAGTAACGGAGAACATTAGGGTTCGAAGACATGATTCGGGAAGTATAATTCAGTGCGATAATTTAAGAAAGAGAAGGAGAGAGATGATGAGGAATTCGTAAGATTAGAATTTGGGAAAAGCCAAAGAATGAATGCGCCTGTGCCATTGCAAACGATTTCGAACTATGTTATTCAAAGTCTTTAACCATCGGTTAGTATCGTCTCGCGGACTCCAACCAAGTAGTCTCTGACTACCCTAAGCAACAATGCAGGCATGTTCGGGATACGGTTCCCCCCGAAATGCAAAATGTTGCTTCAAGATTGGGTTGCATCGGCAGTTGAACTAGTGATAGGAAGTGAAGTAGTTGAGCGTGTTGATCACTTCACTTATCTGGGGAGTGTCATCAGCGCTGATAGCCTGGTGACTGACGAAATCTCAGCACGGATACAGAAAGCTCGATTTGCTTTTGCCAACTTACGCCGCTTATGGCGTAGTACGAGATATCCGTTTATTAACCTAAGGGCAAGTCTGTTGCGAAGCAGTTTGCCCAGTCCTACTTTGTGGGTACGAAACACGTTAGTATTCAGTTGTAGATGTCTTCAAACCGTTGCTCGAATATTCTGGGACCATTGAGTAAGCAATGTTTTTGTTAGGAAAGAGTACTAGGTAAAGATGGTTGATCAATTAATGAAGTGGTGAATCTTGATCAGTTGGTATAGTTTGGACATGTGTTACACGCTCGACAAGTGATGCTGGAAGATATCTAGGGGCAGCCAGACCAAAACATTGCAAAAATTCATGAGGTCACTAACAACTGGACTGATCCATGTTCAGTCAGTCATTTACTACGTAGAACTTCGTACATACGTACACCAGTTCAGGTTGCCAAACCACGTTCAATAGAGTCATGTTAGTAGGTGTAGATTACCTGATTGAGTCCGTGAAACAATAGTAAGCTATGTTTAGCGACTTTGGATACACGTTGTTAGGATATTCATCAAATATCCTAAGAGAATTATTGGTCGATTCGTACTGGTCAATTTTATGGTCGTCCTGACTGTCAATGTCACTTCAAATGTTGCTGTCGATGTCACAGACCTCGATACTGTTTCCTATTCGACCAAAATGCATAAATACGAATTATCTGTAACGTTTTATGACCACGATCAGGACCCGGTCTCGGATCCGTAGTTCGTAATCCTGATTCTCTTCTGGATTCGGACCTCGTACTTTCTGGATGCTTGTAGAATACAGCTTCTACTGCACATTCAAGTCTTCTTATTTTTACTCAATAAGGGGGTTGGGATAATCGGATTTGAGTAGCATGAGTAGCATGTCGTGTCACCGGATCCTCGATCCTCGCTCTCGTTTTCCGACTAGGTAAACTCGTGGTAGTTCAAGCATATCAAAATGACGTGTTTACGTCCAGGCATAACACACGTAAAATCCATTCTTTGTGTCGTCTCAAATTCCATCACTTTTATCCTTCTCTTTTTAAATTAATTTCACTGGATTATTACACTTCTTGAATGATATCTTCGATCACTAATCCGTTCCATTACCTCTAATATTTCTACTACATTTACTACTATGAGATTTGAATTGACAATTGCATCTCTGTGTGTGGTAATGTGGTATGGCAACTTAAACTAAAGTACGTACGTACGAAGTTCTTTGTTGTAGCTGACTGACTGACTGACTGAATGCCACTCACCTAATAGAATCATTCTGTAAACCAGTTTGTAATTTTACGTTTACATATAAAGTATCCTTTCTAACTTTCTGAGTATTTGGTCACCTATGAACATTGGAAAATAAGAATTGTCAAAAAAGGTTTACTTCACATCTTTATAAAATTGAATATGTGGCAAATCACAATTATGCACTCACTATACATACTACTACTTACTGTTTAGTGGAATTGTCACACCCATATTAACGCATATAGATTCATATTTTCTAACTGTCCCATTCATTTGGACTAATAGTCGGTTGTTGAAATGAATTTCTATGAAGTAGATCTCATCGATTTTTTTTTTGCAGTTTATATTTCGATTTGCTATTTTGGCGTGAATTAGTAGTAGTAGTAGTGTGGTGCGAGCTACTTATAAGTAGTATATGACGTGAGTGTAAACGTAATGTCTGGCAGCAGAAGATGGGGGAAGATCAAGAAAGGAAGAGTTAGAACACAATGGAATTTGCATGAAACGCATGAATAGTGATGTTTTGCAACAGGAACAGTCCAGTTCGATATGATGAACTGATATTTTGCAAATGAACGATTTACGATATGGTTTTCCGATTTTACTGAGTAACTCTGTAATTTTCGTTAAATACAATTCGGTTGCCCCACCTGTGTTCTCGTTCACTACAGTAGTAGTAGTAGTAGTAGTAGTAGTAGTAGTAGTAGTAGTAGTAGTAGTAGTAGTAGTAAGTAGTATTAAAGATATTAAATCTCATGTGAAACACTTCTTTTTTTCTTTCATATATTACTTATCTATACAAATAACCACCATCATTCTGACATGCTCCAACATGATTTTTTTTTTACTTTTCAGTATCGATTTCTCGATTCATGTCAATCGAATGCATGTCTGATTCGTAAAATTCTGCATACCATTGGTTTATATGCATCTTGGGTTGATTTATCTCTTGTGGCCAATACTGAATGGATTACATTATTAAGTCGATTATTACAATTCTCAATTGATTGTAACAGTAATAATAATAATCATAATAACAATAGTAATAATAGTGATACTACTACTACTACTAATAATAATTCAGCCGGTTCAATCATTCGTTGTGGAATCTATTTATACTTGATAGGTTTTGTAAATAAAGGTATGCAAGTGATTGATAAGTTACACTTATTAACTGGTATTTGGGAACAATTAGGATCTATGCTCATTCATGATCCGAATCTATCATTAACATCAAGGAATGCAACTAATGATCCGTGTAATAACAGCTTAAATGATGATCAATTAGAATCTGTTTCTACGCTTGCCGCGCTGATCGATGCTATGGGCAATCAATTAATATCAGTGTACAGGTATAATGTTGTTGGGTGTTTTTTTTTTTTTGATTTTGGTCTTTGTCTCGTTACTGTCATGATATATATTGAGATGTGTTTATGGCGTATTGTCTATGGCGTTTATTATATGCGCCTGTAAAATATGTTAGTTGGATGCTGTGTGTACAATTGTGGAACATTTGTGTGTTTTATATTTTCTGATTTTGATCATAAGCAGATAAACAGACAGACAGATGGACAGATACAACGCAGAACTCCGTACGTCCGCATACATCAGTTCAGGTTGTCATATCGCATTAGCACAGAGATGCAACTGTCAGTTCAAATCACCTAGGGGTAACGGTAGAAGAAGTATTAGCAATAATGAAGAAGATTAGGGAGCGAATGTATGATTCGAGAAGTATAATACAGTGAGATAACTTGAGAAAGAGAAACATAGAGATGATGGGTAATTCAGAAGGTTAGAATCTGAGAGAACAGTCAGTCAGTCAGTTGCAACGTGGAACTACGTACGTATGTACATAAGTTCAGGTTGCAGTACCACATTAGCACAAAGACGCAGATATCAAATCAAATCCCATAGTGATAAAGATAGAAGAGGTATTAATGGTAATGAAGAAGACTAGGGTTTGAAGATATTATTCAAGAAGTATAATTCAGTGAGATAAGGTTAGAAAGACAAAGGTAGAGGTGCTGACGAATCCAGAAGATTAGGATTTGAGAGAGCACAACGAATGGATGCACTTGCGCCATTGCAAACGATTTTGAGCCATGTTGTTCAAGGTCTCTAACCATCGATTATTATCATCTCACGGATCCCAACCAGGTAGTCGACAATTACCGACATGGCTAAGTCCACTCGTCAAAGATTTCATGGATTTCTGCCATGTTTTGGTTTGGCCGCCCTCAAATTTCTTCCAACCTACTCCTACACTACAAAACAAAGCTCTTTGAGGCAGTCGGTGGTTAGGCATTCGTAACACATGTCCCAACCACCTCAACTGATGAAGTTTCAATACTTCATCTACTGATCTGCCATCCTTACCTAGTACTCGTTTCCTAACGACAGCATTGCTTACTCAGTTGTCCCACGATACACGAGCAATGCTTCAAAGACATCTATGATCGAATACTAGTAACCTACGAACATCTACTCTTAACGGCCATATTTCACAGCCATATAGGAGAACGGAGCGAACTGATGCGCAGTACACCCGTCTTTTGGTTAGCGAACGGATATCACGCCTACGCCATAAGTAACGCAGGTTGGCAAAAGCTAATTGAGCTTTCTGTATTCGCGCTGACATTTCGTCAGTCACCAGGCTATCAGCGCTGATGACACTATCCAGATAAGTGAAGCGATCAACACGCTCAACTACTTCACTCCCTATCACTAGTTCAGGTACCGATCCAACCCTATCTTGAAGCAACATTTTGCATTTCGAGGGGAGGGGAACCGCATCCGGAACATGCTCGCATTGTTGCTTAATGCTTAATAATGTAGCAAAATGTATTGATGTATAGAGTAGTTAATATTTCGATGATTTTTTATATGATGAATATCAACCACTTGATGAATGCAGTTGTATCATCACGTGATCGATTCTTATTTGAACACACCAATTAGAACTTCACACTTAATCAATACGTGTTTCTGCACTTTTTGCATTTATCTATTTTACTGTAATGATCGTTAAATAAATAAATTATTAAAAATCATTAAGAGATCACAGATTGATTATTATTATTTTTTTTATAAGTGTGAACAAGGTTTATTGTTGCGTTGTGTTTTTTAAATTCGATTTTTCGAAAATCTTAAGTGATTTTTTGCACATTGAAATCATCTATCAATCAATCAATCGTTGTTAAACTATCATTAGAAACGTGGAAGCACTGAAGGACGCCTGTTTGTCCTGGTATGGGACTACTCTTTAGAGGCAGTGAGCATCCATGACTCCCACTACCCACAGGATTCGAACCCATGACCTTAGGTCTTGCGCACGTCTAAACCACTGGGCCGGCATCCAACGGCGTTAATTTCTAACTCTGATCAATCTACAGATTTTGCACGACCTCACCCATTTGTCTTTGGTAGTTACTGCCTACACCCTACGGGGTTGAACTCCACTGGTCACATCTCACTACAAGAACTCCGAGAATTTCCTCACTAGTGAGCACATTTTATCAGTCAGATCAGTCAGTCAGATGCAACGTAGAACTTTGTACGTAAGTACATCAGTTCATGTCGCCATACCACATCAGCACACAGATGTATTTGTCCATTCCAATCCAATAGTAGTAGCGGTAGTAAAGTTATTAGAAGTAATCGGAGAGGTTAGGATTAGAAGATATTATTCAAAAAGTATGTTTCAGTGAGAAAAGTTTAGAAAGTCAAAACTAGAGTTGTTGAAGAATCCAGAAGATTAGGATCTGAGAGAACACAAAGAATAAATGCACTGGCGCCATTGCGAACGATTTTGAGCCATGTCATTCAAGGTCTCTAACCATCGATTATAATCATCTTACGAACCCCAACCAGGTAGTCGACAATTACCGACATAGCTCAGTCTACTTGTCAATGACTTCATAGATTTCTGTCATGTTTTGGTTTGGCCGCCCCTAAGAGCACATTTAATGATTTTTCGCTGATTGATTGATGATTTCAATATGCAGAGAAAACACTAATCTCCATGAATCTAATTGAAAAATCTCAAGTGAACTAATTCAGAATGGAATGGAAAAAAGTTTAGATAGCTTTTGATACTAAATCCTGCTCTCTAGCATGTTCTCTTTCACTTGTTCTTATCTGTGTTCATAATTTGAACACATCTCTTTAGTAATAGGTTAAAACTTTCAAACTTTACCATATCAACATTACCTGAGAAGACTGAATGGCATTATTACTCTCTACATCTGTTTTTCAGCTTTCAATTAAAAGCGTGATACTTGTCATTCAGAAATTCCTTTCTTTTATTTTTTAGAAACTTATATGAAGCGACCTGGTTAAATAATAGTTCAAATCAAACAAATCATCAATTTCGATCAGAATCAGATCATAATTCATTCTTACCGATTGCATTAGAAGCTCTAGAGGATCGATTAAATGTTGCTGTGAGTTTATTTGAGCATAAAGAACAACAAGTTAGCCAAGTGTTGATACCATTTCTACGTTCTTATTTGAGTCTATTGAAAAGTGTTGTCAGTCAACCGTCGGAAAATGTTCCGTCATCATCATCATCTACAGGAGGAGGTGGTGGACGTCGATCACGCAATCGGAATAGTTCAACTTCCATGGATTCTACCAATCCTTTATGGACTAATAACACTTCATCAGCATCAGCATCAGCATTATCTGGTCATTTGGAAATAAATGAGATGAGATTATTTTTTGTTAAACGTCTTCTATTCGCCTGTATCGATAAGATGAAATGTCTTCCTATTCGTGATAATCAAGAAGATGATGATGAGGTAAGAGAAAACTTGGATAATTTTTGTAAGGTCACAATCTATCTGTGTATTAACACAGTGGTTTTTTATAGTCTCAGAGTTCCTTAGTCAGTTACAACGTAGCATTACGTACGTACTTACGTACATCAGTTCAAGTTGCCTTACCACAACAGTACAGAGATGCAATTGTTAATTCAAATCCCATAGCAGTAGAGATATTATTCATTTAAAAGATTACGGTCCGAAGATTATATTCAGGAAGTATAATGCAGTGAAATAAACCTAGCAAGCGTTAGATAAAGGTGATGTAGAATGTAGAGTGTTAGGGTTTGAGAAAAGACAAAGAATGAATGCCCCTGCGCCATTGCAAACCGTTTTTGAAAACTCAGGGTCTGAGGGCGAAGTCGTAGCGCTGACTGTAGAGGGGTATGACATCAGTGAGGTGTTTACTTCGGACAATCAGCATCTGCAGCGATGCTGCCTTCTCGCAAGGAAGAAATAGGTTAGAAAAGATCGACCCTACAAATTTCACACCTCACCTCAACTCATGGATTTCCGTCTGCGGAGGTAAGGCCACTTGAAGAGCAATTCTAACACTCTAAAAACTTATAGTAAAAAGACTGCGTGGCCGGCCTCAAGCAGTTGTCCGTTGGGCTCTGCGATCACGTTCGCAGGTCGCTCAGACCAATGCTAACCCAGTTTTTCAGGAAGCACCCTTCCATGGTGTGGGCAGCCGGGAAGTGGCAACTGCCTTCATACCCGTAACAACACACGAGACCATATCCGTCACATTCAAATCCTTTCTACACCTAATATTGATGTTCCTGAGGCTGTTTATTTCATTTTCCAAATGAGCTTTGCACCTGTATGTATGAAAATGTGAAGCATATGTTAACTTAAAACTGATCACCATATCTGTAAGCATTCCTTAGACACATGCACAAGGCACCTGTGAAATTCGTTGCATATGCTTTTCTTCAGCACAGTAGTCATTTTCTGAATGTGATGCGTATCATGCCTTCGGAAAAGACACAGGTCTCACTCACATCAGTTATAATCGTCAGTTATTAGTAAAATATCAAATAACGCTCACTTACACTTGTTAAACATTTCCTTTCGACGGATGGTGTTATTTTTGCAAATCTTAAATAAAGCAGGTATACCTATTCATACGTGATTCAGGGGATTTCCTTTCACGCAACCGGGTATATATATATATATTCATGTAAAAACACTGCAGAAATTAGTAGATAATCTTTGTAAATTTTCTAACCATTACTTGTTATGTGAAAGCTCGTTAATTGATAGAAAATGGGAAAGCAACTTTGAATTTATAATTTAAGCTGTGTCTGAATAATTTTTTCTCGCCTTAAAATTACTAGTTATTTATTGTTAACTAGAGGTTAGGCGTTCGCGCGCGGGACCAAAGGTTCTGGGTTCGAATCCTGCGAGGTACAGGAGTCGTGGATGCTCACTGCTGATGAGTAGTCCCATACTAGGACGAAACGTCCGTCCTTCTATGCTTCCAGATTTCTAATGGTGTGGTCTAACTTTGATCGATTCATGATTTCAAAAGATTATGTAATAATCCCATTCTAAATATTACCATCTTCACTGATCAGTTGTATGACACTTCTCGAATAGTTTGTGTCTAGGCTCAAAGAGTAATATTTCGGTTATGAGAGCATTTGCCCTTCAGCCATTTGATTTGCAGGTTTGAACTTTGCTCTGTTTTTGGTTTAGGCAGTCAAATAGTATCGCAAACCCTTACAAAAGCATTGTTACTCAGCTGAGTACATAATCTATTATAAATAATAGGTGTAGATTCATGTGTAATTGATTTCCAGACATACTAAATGTGAAAAGTAGTGATACTATCCTGTTGCTCAAGCTGAAGTAGATAAATCTGAATTTGGACGTGAATCTTCGTTGGCTTAATCATCGAGACACCTTATCACACTAATTTTGATTCAGATCTTATCAAGTAAATGACTTTTTCTTGCTTCTTGCTTCTTACTTCTTTCAGGGTGAGTATGAAGAATATCGACATGAATTACGCACACTAATTGGTAATATTACACAATTAGATCAACGATTTGTATTGGATACAATACATCAAATGGTTAGACATTCACATCATTTACTTATTTCAAATGTAATGCAAAAATCTTCACCTATACTACTAGAGCATTTACAACAAATTGATGTAACTTTAAATTTATTCTATTTATTTGGAGAAATTTGCAAAGTAAGTTTATCATTTAATGTTCAGTGTTTTTCTTTCTATTTTGATACTAAGTTAAGTTGTGTCTTATGTACTAAAGTCCACTGTCTCCATTCTTGTTTAATTTTATCATAGACATGCTCCTGGATATAACCTTATCCTCGTCTGAATTTTCAGGAGTAGACCTTCTACCAGGTGGCTCGCTTATTGACTTAGAATATCCCGATGACATAGTTCTATTCGGTGAAGACGCTGACAAAACGCAGAGTCTTCTGACCACCCTAAGCAACAATGCGAGCATGTGCGGGATGCTGTTCCCCCTCCCCTCGAAATGCAAAATGTTGCTTCAAGACTGGGTTGCATCGGCACCTGAACTAGTGATAGGGAGTGAAGTAGTCGAGCGAGTTGATCACTTCACTTATCTGGGGAGTCTCATCATTGCTGGTGGTCTGGTGACTGACGAAACCTCAGCACGAATACAGAAAGCTCAATTAGCTTTTGTCAACCTGCGTCACGTATGGCGTGGTACGAGATATCCGTTTGTTAATTAAAGGACGAGTGTAGGGCTCAGTAGTTCGCTCCGTCCTACTTTATGGCTGTGAAACATGGCCAATCAGATTAGAATATATTCGTAGGTTGCTGGTACGCGATCATAGGTGTCTCCGAAGCATTGCTCGTGTACCATGGGACGATCAAGTAAGCAATGCTGTTGTTAGAAAACGGGTACTAGGTAAGGATGGCAGGTTGAGGTGGTTGGGACATGTGTTGCGTATGCCTAACCACCGACTGCCTCGTCGGGCTATGTTTTGCGATATAAGAATAGGTTGGACGAGAGCTCAGTCAGTCAGTCAGTTGCAACGTAGAACTTCGTACGTATGTACATCAGTTCATGTTGCCATACCACATTAGCACAGAGACGCAAATGTCAAATCAAATCCGATAGTGATAGAGATAGTAAAGGTATTATTGGTAATGAAGAAGACTAGGTTTTGAAGATATTATTCAAAAAGTATAATTCAGTGAGATAAGGTTAAAAAGACAAGGGTAGAGGTGGTGACGATTCCAGAAGATTAGGATTTGAGAGAGCTCAGCGAATGGATGCACTTGCGCCATTGCGAACGATTTTGAGCCATGTCGTTCAAGGTCTCTAACCATCGGTGACTTTCGTCTCGCGGACCCCAACCAGCTAGTCTACATCTACCAACATGACTCAGTCCACTTGTAGACGAAAGCTAGGGGCAGCCAAATCAAAACATGGCAGAAATGCTGAGTCACTGACAAGTGGACTGAGTCATGTTGGTAGGTGTAGACTACCTGTTTGGGGTCCGCGAGATGATAGAAATCGATAGTTAGAGACCCCGAATCGCATGGCTCAAAACCGTTTGCACTGGCGTAGGTGCATTCATTTTTTTGTTCTCTCAAATCCTAACCTGAATTCCTCACCACTTTTATCTTTTTCTTCTAAATGTATTTCACTCGACTATACTCCTTGAATAACATCTTTAAACTGTAATCTCTCCGATTACTGCTAATACTTTTACTACCTCTACTACTATGGGATTTGAATTGACAGTCACATCTCTGTGCTAATGTGGTGTGGCAGCTTGAACTGCTGTACGTACTTACGAAGTTCTACGTTGTAACTAATTGTTTGACTGGCCGACCTTCGATTCCCATTTTACTACTACATATTATGAAATAATAACTTAATCTTTGTATAATTCACCTTTGAACAACAAAGTCGCAAGTTAGAATCTTGTTTTAGTTTAAGCATCCCAATGTTCCTCCTGCTGTAGCCAAATATCAGTTGTCTTCACATGTGTTTTAGCGCTTGCTCAAATAATTCCCAGCTAAATCCTATTGCTTAATATTCTCTGACCACTCAATATACTGGACAAGTTCCAAAGAATCAAAAACACGGTTGAGCAGGAAAAGATTATATTCCAAAATAGCAAGGAATAAGAAGCCAAAAGTGATGGCGAAGGCCAAAAATAGATACAACGTTAGTTTCTCTTATAGCATTTACATGAGAAGCTTCTGGATAGTAGTAATTCACGTGATCGACTGGATTAGATTTAGCCAATCAGCACGCAGCTAACAATACGAGAATTTTCTACCCTGTTCTCCAAGAATCGACCAGGCGCTGATTGGATAGGAAATTAGCCAATCAGCGCGCAGCTGCGCGTAGTCATGCTTTAATTCCATCTATGTTCCATTAACATGTGTAGTACTAACATTTGTTTCATTTGCTTCACGTGTAATTCTTCCGGTTGTTTTTTTTCTTTCAAGGCCAGTAAAAATGATCATTTCAATCAAAGTTTTCCTCATCATGAAACTATGACATCAATAATGTCTATTTTATGCAGTGATTCATTTTCTCGTTTACCACATGAATCTCTTCAATTGCAATATTTTGAAATAATGGTTCGATATGAACGGTATTTCTCACTAGTCCCTGAACATCTTTTACATGTGATGGTATGTCTGAATTGGTTTAAAAATTACTTTTTAGTGATGTCTAGTTTTTTTATTGCATATTTTGAAGATGTCGACTTTATTTATTTGTTGTTAATGTTTGTTCATGAGGTGACATGTCTTCAGGCCGGTCACGCATGGTCTTTTTATGGGAAATTTTTAACATGCTAGTTCTGCTCTGCAAGTGGTCTTATTGACGGAGATGGAAATCCGTGGGCTAAGGTGTGGTGTGATATTTTTAGGGTCGACTTTTTCTAATCCCTTTAGTTAGTTGAGATAAGAGAGATATTAGGGTTTGTAGGAAGGATTTGATTTTGATCAATTTGGTCTTGCTTGCTGTTACGGGTATGAGGGCGTACGTCATTTCTCGGCTGTCCCGCACCGTGAAAGGGTGTTTCTTGTGGAACCTGAAAAGAAAGGTTTTTTAGTGTTGGTATTAGAGACCTGAGAGCGTGACCGCAGAGCCAAAGGAACAACTAATTGTGGTCGATACCGCACGGCTTTTTTATGGGTACTATTTAAAGTGCTGGCTCCGTTCTTGATTAAAAGGCTTTATCGCCGGATACGGAAATCCGTGAGGTAAGGTGAGGTGTGACATTTTTAGGGTCAACCTTTTCTTTCTTGTGAGAAGACAGCATCACTGCAGATGCTGGTTGTCCGAGGGAAACACCTTACTGCTGTCACACCCCTCTACAGTCAGCAGTACGACTTCGCCCTCAAACCTTAAGTTGCTGCTTTCAGTTTCACCGTTTCCCAATCGACCTGCCTTGCATGGTAGAACCTACAGGCATATATGTTCCAGTCAGTATAGCTCGGTCGGGTCATCACAATAGGCAAGCCCGACCACTACGTCAAGGTAGCAAGAAAAATGTATACGATTGTGTAAGAAGATTTTTAAAAAATGTTGAGTGCACTCTAGCCAGTCAAATTTTATCGAATCAATCAGTTACAACGTAGTTTCTTCTGATTCAGAAATTTGATTTACTGTGTATTTACTAAATTTGCATGCAAACATGTAAACTTTGGTCTAAAAGTACAGCTTTCTAGTTTTGCATCCAGTCTGAGTAACCAAACGAGTACATGTAATCATCGCACAGCAAATTTCATGACAAATTGAATGCGTCAAATATTCACATGGCTGGTCACTTCCTTTCACTAATTTAACAATAATTAATATAACATGTAACGATAGTCTGGGTATTGTTAATAGCATGTTTAACACGGAGTACTGTTATCCGGAAGCATCGTGTGTACGGTTGATGTCGAATGAAACAAATGACACTTGTTGGATTAGATTAGGTTAAATTCATGTAAAACTACCTTCATTCGTTTGTGCATATGTTCACGTGATGTAAATATACTTGTCAGGTGATGTTTGCATATGCGTATGGAGGAGACCAGTCAGTTGTTATAAAATGTTGACTCGTACTGATTAAAGGACGAGTGTACTGCGCAGTAGTTCGCTCCGTCTTACTTTATGTCTGTGAAACATGGCCAGTGAGAGTAGAAGATATTCGTAGGTTATGGGTTTTCGATCATAGGTGTCTTCCAAGCATTGCTCGTATATCGTCGGACACCCGAGTGAGCGACGCTGTTATTAGGAATCTGGTGCTAGGTAAGAATGGCAAATCAGTAGATGGAATATTGAAACTTCATCAGTTAAGGTGGTTGGGACATGTGTTGCGTATGCCCAACCACCGACTGCCTCGTCGAGCTATGTTTTGTTGTGTAGGAATAGGTTGGAAGAAAGTTAGGGGCGGCCAAACCAAAACATGGCAGAAATCTATGAAGTCATTGACGAGTGGACTTAGCCATGTTGGTAATTGTCGACTACCTGGTTGGGGTCCACGAGATGATTATAATCGATGGTTAGAGACCTTGAATGACATGGCTCAAAATCGTTCGCAATGGCGCCGGTGCATTTATGCTTTGTGTTCTCTCAAATCCTAATCTTCTGGGTCCTCCAACAACTCTAGTTTTGACTTTCTAAACTTATCTCACTGAATCATACTTCTTGAATAATATCTTCTAACCCTAACCTCTTCGATTACTTCTAATACCTTTACTACCTCTTCTACTATTGGATTTGAATTGACAATGACATCTCTGTATGCTGATGTTGTATGGCGACATGAAATGATGTACTTACGTAGGAAGTTCTTCGTTGCATCTGACTGACTTTTAAAGCAAATAAAACTATTTATTCATCATCATAAAAGAAATTGTATATATAACCAATCACATGCAGTTAACCTATGCAATGAATGTAACAACCTATAGTACAAGTTGAACTTCACTTATTATGTTTCTGTTGAAAAGTGATTGCGGTTCAAGTGTTTCCATTCCCATTGCCTTAGGAATATAAATTGTTATTGATTTCACAGTCTTTTGAATAAATCTATTGAAAATTGAAAAGAAATCTCACCAGTTGTTAACTTGGATTTCTTTTCAGTTTTTTTGTATGTCGGTGTTTGATGAAATCTTGGTACGGGTTGAGAACACAGTTTGCTTTTGCCAGCTTACATAACTTGTAGCGTGGTCTACACTCAGGTGTTCTTACTAAACTACAAGTAGTTCACTCTGTTTCATTTCATAAACGTGAATCATGGTTTGTAAAAGGATGATATTCTGTAGTTACTACTGGTATTAGACCATAGATGCAAGGCACTAGGTCGGTCAGTTACAACGTGGAACTTCGTTCGTAAGTATATCAGTTTAGGTTACCATACCACATTAGCATACAGAGATCCGATTGTCAGTTCAAATCCTATAGTGGTAGACATAGTAGAAGTATTACTAGTAATGGAGACGATTAGAGTCAAGGTACTAGGTAACCATGGCAAATGGATAGATGAAGTAGTGAATCTTCATCACCTAACATTACGTGTGCTCATTCTACCACGTTTAAGAAAAGCTAGGAATGTCCAAAACAAAACACAGTTTCAGTAAGTAAAGTTATTGACAGTCGAACTGAACTATGTAGGTAGGTGTAAACTGTCCGGTTGGGATCCGCATGATTATTATAGCCATTATTTAAAGACGTTGAGTAACTCTATTCTGTCTCTCTCTTTCTTAGTCCCTAGGTTCTATCTTTTTTAAGTTTGTATTTCACGAATCCATTTTTTTCGCTGGCTATATCTGTTTTCGTTTCTAATGTCATCAATGCTGTCGCTACGTTTACTACTCTGGCATGTCACTGTTGTTGTAAGGTTCTAGTGTGACCAATTGAACTGATACACCTAAGTGCCAAGTTCTACATTCATGTATGACTCACTAGTTGACCAACTTCTTACAGTTTGACAAAAATCTATGTGACCAGTTGTTGTTGGTGAATCAATTCACTTCTTGAATAATGTAGCCGTAATTATGGTAGCATCGAAATTTTCAATACTACTATGGATTAACCGATAATTTATCAACAAACAAAGACCATTGCCTGTGATGTATGTGTTATTATAATGCTGCTACGTATATCTATTCAATCCTAGCGGCGTCAAAGTTCAAATATTCCAATACGAGCCAAAATATTATTCCCAAATCTCCTATACATCAGAACGCAACACCGTTGGATGGAGTTGGGTCGAGTACAGAAGAGAAGTAGGCAAGAAGGAACGAAATCATGAAGTCTAACAGATAGTTCGTATTAATGCGTTTAGGTCGAATAGGAAAGAGCATTGAAGTCTGTGATATTGACAGTTTAGGACGACCAATCAGAGACAACATTGAAGTATTTGACTTCGACAGTTAAAACGACCATAGGATCATATTTCCAAAATTAGTACTCTTAGGATTTTTGGTGGTTATCCTAACACAGTATGGTTTCAATTCTTTTTATTTTAAAAAAATGTATCATTTTGTCTTTTTCTTCTCCCCCCCCATCCCCATTGAAATTCCATTTAGCTTGCATTTGTTGATGAACGAGGTTTGCATAGTCCATGGCATAGTGTTAGAATACGATGCGCTTATCTAATTAATCGTATTATAAAATCACACAAGTAAGCATTAATTTTGTGAAAAAAGCTTCTTTTTTTCAAAAGTTTCATTTGTACTTAATGAAGAAACTATTTTACTTTGTGTATGTGTTCTATCACGTAATTTTCTGTTCTTCATCTGTTGTTTACCTGTTCACAAATCGATATCAATCAGAAATTGTCCATTAACAACAACATCTATCGTGGAAGGATACTTCTTGAGGAATCTGTAAAGGAAATCCTGTTAGCGTTGGTCTGAGCCGCCTGAGAGCGTGATCGCAGAGAGCCCAAGGGATACCTGCTTGAAGTCGGTCACGCACGATCTCTTTGTGGGAAGTTTTTATCAAAGTGTTAGCTCCGCTCTTGGGACTATTGAGTAAACAATGCTGTTGTTAAGAAACGGGTACTAAGTGTGGATGGCACATCATCATCAGTTGAGGTGATTGGGACATGTGTTACGTATGCCCAATCACTGACTGTCTCGACGAGCTATGTTTTGTGGTGTAGGAGTAGGTTGAAAGAAAGCTAGGGGCAACCAATCCAAAATATGACACGAGTCCATGAAGTCACTGACAAGTGGATTGAGCCATGCTGTTAGGTACGCGAGATGATAGTAACCTATGGTTAGAGACCTTGTATGACATAGCTCAAAATCGTTTGCAATGACGCAAGTGCATTCACTCTTTGTGTTCTCCCTAATTCCAGTCCTCTGTATTCTACACCACCTTTATCTTTCTCTTGGCAAGTTTATTTCACTAGATTCTACTATTTGAACCATAATCTCTTCAATCATTGTTAATACTTCTACTGTCTTTACCACTATGAGATTTTAAGTGACAATTTTGTCTCTGCGTGCTAACATGGTATTGCAACTTGAACTGATGTATGTACGTACGAAGTTCTACATTGTGATTAACTGACTGACTGACAACAATGATTTGCAGTTAGTGTCTTTGGGTAACATTATATTTAATCAGTCACACACTGGAACAGATTATTTTGCTGTTTTTCTTCGGTTTGGTCCTGGGTTTCATCATTTGTCAATTGCTGTTTCATATCCCTAGTCTTTTAAGTTTTATTCTGGGAATCCTACTAGTAATATTTTCTATTCATTTGAAACGCTAATAAGTTATGAATGAACACATTTAGCTCCTTATAAAAAAAAATTGTCACTGGCTCATATTCCTATCGATTGTTAATTTAACCAACTGAATAACAGTGTATCACTAGCCTGTCAAATAGAAAGAGTCATAACTCAAACCTAAGTACATTAATCCGGTAAATAAGTGTTATAATGCTGCTCCTTATCTATTCATATCCTACCGACGTCCGAATTCAAATCTTCCAACACGACCCAAATACTATTCCCAAATCTCCTATATATCAAAACACAACACCGTTGGATGGAGTTGTTTATTGGGCCGAGTGCAGAAGAGAAGTAGGCAGTCTTACAGATAGTGCGTATTTGTACATTTAGGTCGAATAGTAAACAGCATCAAATTCTGTGGCATTGACAGTTTAGGACGACCAATAGGAAAGAACATTTTTGGATCACATTGACAGTCCGGATGACCAATAAGAGACAACATTGAAGTATTTGACTTTGACAGTTAAAACGACCATAAAATTTTGACCAATAGAAATCGACCAATAGGATTATACTTCCAAAAATAATACTCTTAGGATATTTGGTGAAATAACATTAATTTTTGAATATTTATAACAAAAATACATGACCTGCAGTCTTGCGCAAAAGCGCCTAACCTCTGGACCACTAGACCGGCATGCATAGATGTTAATGTCTAATTCTGATTAATCTAGGGATTTCGCGTGACCTCATCCATTTGTCTTCGGTAGTTACTGCCTCTACACCCGACAGGCTGGAACTCCACTGATCGTGTCTTCTCACTAGAACTTAGAGAATTTCCTCATGAAACTATTCAATAGTGAGTACATTGTAGGATATTTTCCCATAACGAGGACAAAAACGGCCGTTTTTCAGTGCCGCCTCCAGGTTTCTAATGGTGATCTTACAACGTTTGATTGTGTACAAATACTGATCTTCATAACTGTTCATTATTTTTCTTATCCACTCACTGTAGAAAAACTCTGCTTCCACATATCGAAGGATATTTATCACGTTTCTCTGATTTATTAGAATTATCATTAGAACCAGATTGTAGTGTTTTATTATTAAATGGTGACCAGTTGAATGGTAATGTTAACTTTGTCAATGGTTGTTGTGATGATACAATGAATATTGGGAAATCTGGTAAAACCGGTCTAGGCATTACTGAACAAGGTTTCTTGTATGAAGCTGCAGCACAGTTGATCGCTGCCGGTGGAATTCTTCAACCGCCTGATCATTTAACTACAAATGGTGGTGGTGGTGGGGTAGATCGTGTCGGTGAATTATTTCGTGTTCTTCTGACACCTGTTATGATTCAATATGATCAATTTGTAACAAAATTTGTTACAGAACAAAATCCGAAATTAGCTGAAATTCGTGGAGTTTTAGTGAAACAAGTCACTGATTTGATTACGTAAGTTTTATTTATTTTTATTATGGTACAGCAGTGTAATGAATCTGTGGTGTTTAGCTGATATAAAGAGTCGATTTCCAGCCACTGAATTTGCTACCGGGCAATGTTACTAGCGTTCACTCTGTTAGTGGGACAGATAGAATTAAAGCATGACTACGTTGCTGCGCGCTGATTGGCTAATTTCCTATCCAATCAGCGCCTGATCGAATCTTGGAGAACAGGGTAGAAGATTCTCGTATTGTTAGCTGCGTGCTGATTGGTTAAATCTAATCCAGTCGATCACGTGAATTTCTATCCAAAAGCTTCTCATGTAAATGCTATAAATTGACTAACGTTGTATCTGTTTTTGCCTTCTTTGCCTTCGCCATCACCTCTGGCTTCTTATTCCTTGCTATTTTGGAATATAATCTTTTCCTGTTCAACCGTGTTTTGATTCTTGGGAACTTGTCCAGTGTATTGATTAGTCAGATAATACTAAGCAATAGGATTTAGCTGGGAATCATCTAAGCAAGCGTTACAATACACTCCTAGAGCGTGAATTACAGTTTCGTTTACTAGTTTGTACTTGGTATCGGGTTACTCAATTACTTTAAAAACACCGACACTGCCGTTAACAGCTACGTCGTATTACTTCTCTTCTCTTCCGTTTTCCTGTTGCTCACTGCTGGTTAAGATCATTGCATTAAGCTCTTTGGATGTCTGCATGTACATTGTCTTGGTTATTGATCGTATTCAAAGCGTCATTGTGTGAATTCTTCAAGATCTGTCATTTTTTTTTAGGGATTTCCGAAATCTATTTTCTTTCTCAATTGTTTGGTTATTAGGAATCGGGTACTAGGTAAGAATGGCAGATGAATCGATGAAGTGGTGAAACTTCATCAGTTGAGGTGGTTGGGACACGTGTTGCGTATGCCTAACCACCGACTGCCTCGACGAACTTTGTTTTGTGGTGTAGGAATAGGTTGGAAGAAAGCTAGGGGCGGCCAAACCAAAACATGGCAGAAATCCATGAAGTCATTGACGAGTGGACTTAGCTATGTTGGTAATTGTCGACTACCTGGTTGGGGTCCGCGAGATGATAATAATCGATGGCTAGAGACCTTGAATGACATGGCTCTAAATCGTTCGCAATGGCGCCAGTGCATTTATTCTTTGTGTTCTCTCAAATCCTAATCTTCTGGATTCTTCAACACCTCTAGTTTTGACTTTCTAAACTTTTCTCACTGAATCATACTTCGTGAATAATATCTTCTAATTCTAGCCCCTCCGATTACTTCTAATACCTTTACTACCTCTTCTACTATTGGATTTGAATTGACAATTATATCTCTGTGCTGATGTGGTATGGCGACATGAACTGATGTACTTACGTACGAAGTTCTACGTTGCAACTGACTGACTGAACTGACTTCTCAATTGTTTAGTGTGAGTTCCTAGCATGTATCACTAAGATACTTTCTGTATGATAGGAGAAGTGTGTAACTACTTCTTCATGACAGACAAATTTGATTGTTTTATCCTAAAAATATTCCTTTGAAGATTGTACTTCTGTGATTTAGCATTGATTCTTGGAAAGGATAGGTTCTTGCTTTAGAAAAACGTTGAAGTTCTCTATCGAACATCAGCCAACGGTCGCGATCGGTCTTTGCTGAGATTGGGCGACCGAATAGTATCCTTGTTTGTGCTTAGATTTGATATTTGCCATGAATAAACAGTTGTAATAAAAGATTAACACTATCCGTTTACTGAACTGGTTGTTGGAAGTTCTTCTCAACCGCTTTGAGTTTAACTTACTTAAGTGAGTGTTAAAATCATACTGCAATTTCTAACTGGTCAACTCCTATCCTTTTTTGTAGGGCCTTAAATATTTTAATGGGACTGATTTGTTGTTTTTACACTGATCTAATCATTTATAACCGCAAAATCTTATCTTAATAAGTTAGAAATACATATTAAATCACTTAGTTTTACTGTAAATCTCACCAGTACACTTATTCATGCACCTATGCTCTAATCCCTACCATTCACCCACTAATCCGGTCTTCTATGTGGATTTTATTGTGTCATCACTACGCAAAGCCCATCACAAATAATGTGTATTTATTTAAAGACCTTAACATTAGTACAAATAGGCACCTGAACATATATGCGTCATACAAGTCATTGAATGTAAGTATTATGGGCTTGGCTGCTGTACGGGAAATCAAACCACAAAGCAGATGGTTTGCTTACGGGGTCACTCCTCATTTTTTCATCTAAATGTTTAATTCACAGAGCAGTAGTGGGAGTAACATTGTGAGATGCAGTCCCACGGTAGTCGGTGACCAAGTATGGCTTCATACGCCATTTGTTTATGATCCTGTGAGACGGGGTCAGTCAGAGTAGAAAATATTCTTAGGTTGATGGTTTTCGATCATACGTGTCTTCGAAGCATTTCTCGCATATTCTGGGACCACCGAGTAAGCAATTCTGTTATTAGGAAACGGGTCCTGTGTAAGGATGTCAGATCAATAGATGAAGTATCGAAAGTTCATCAATTAAGGTGGTTGGGACATGTGTTGCGTATACCTAACCACCGACTGCCTCGTCGAGCTATGTTTTGCGGTACAGCGATAGGTTGGATGAAAGTTAGGGGCGGCTAGACCAAAACACGGCAGAAATCCATAAATTTACTGACAAGTGGACTGAGTCCTGTTGGTAGATGTAGGTTACCTGGTTGGGGTCCGCGCGATGGTTAGAGACCCTGAATGACATGCCTTACAACCGCTATCAATTGCGCATATGCATTCATTCTTTGCGTTCTCTCAAATCCTAACCTTTGGAGTTCCTCATCACGTTTATCTTTCTCTTTTAAGTTTATTTCATTGGAATATACTTCTTGAACAACATCTTTGAACTGCAATCTCCCCGATTACTGCAAATACCTCTACTGCAATGGGAATTTAATTAACAGTTGCATCTCTTTGATAATGTGGTATAGCATCTTGAACTGATGTGCTCACGTACAAAGTTCTACGTTTCTGTTGATTGATTGATCCTGTAGCCATCCGACCCTCCTCGGTTGAGATTCCTCCATACCCACACTAATTAGTTACAATCATGTTACTTCGTATTCACTTAAATGACATATATATTTATTTCACCTTTTAATTCTATTTATTATTTAGCAAAACAACTCGTGTCTTTTCTCAACCCAAATCAATTATGACATCTGGATGTGAAACCGTGTTAATTGATGCAATGCAACTTATCATATCCGAATTATCACGTTTTCCTACAGAAGCCACCAGTCCTGGTCGACAAGCTGCTTGTGCTGGTGTTCGTGCATTTTTACATCGAATGGTTGCTTGTATTATACCAACAAATGAATCAAATTCCATTGGTTGTAGAAGTACATTGACATCGGATGTACTGCTGGCTGCCCTTGTAAATGCTGTACCGAAATTAGTGAAACCGTTACAATCACTCGCAGTCACTGGTACTGCTACTACTACTGCTGGTAATGAAGTGTTAGATACAGTGGATGCAGAACAACGTTGGAAAGAAATTCGTGATGTAATACCGCTTGTTACACAAGTTGTACTCAGATATAAGGTAGACAGACATAGTAGTCATGATTTGATTTCCTTAACTGTTTTCTAGTGTTATATCTAGTTATATATTGTTACGCCTGCACGTAAACACGTCAACTTGATATACTTGAACTATGACGAGTTTACCTAGTCGGAAACGAGAGAGCGAGGATCCGGTGACTTGACATGTTACTCAAATCCGATTATTACAACCCTCATATTTAGTTAAAATAAGAAGACATGATATGAAGTAGAACGTGTATTCTACAAGTATCCAGAAAGTACGAGGTCCGAATCCAGAAGAGAATCGGGATACCGGACTAGGGATCCGGACCGGGTCTTAGTCCTGGTCATAAAACGTTACAGATAATGCGTATTTATACATTTTGGTCGAATAGGAAACAGCATCGAAGTGTGTGACATTGACAGTTAAGACGACCAATAGGAAGCAACATTTGGAGTGACATTGATAATCAGGACAACCAATAAGAGACAACATTGAAGTATTTGACTTTGACAGTTAAAACGATCATAATTTTGACCAATAGAAATCGACTAATGGGATTCGACCAATAATTCTCTTACGATATTGGATGAATATCCTAACATATATCATACAATTCATTGTCGACCACATTTTCAGTTGATGAAAAGGGTTACACCACCTTATGCTTTGTTTGTAATGATCTCTGTATTGTAATTGTGTGCTAGATGCGTAATATATAGTCAGTTAACATGAAAAAAACCTTCGAGAAGAGTTTGCTCATTCAATGTTGAATCAATTCGCATTGTTTTCAGTGACTTAAAAACTGTTCAATCACTGCGTGTGTTTCTCCGTTGTTGGCATTGAAACCTACAGTTGTTCAATCTGTATCGACATATGAAGAGAAGAATGTCGCTCTCTCTCCTTCACACGCGCTCACAAGGAGTTGCACTGATGCTGTGCAAACAAGCACAAAAATCTCCTATAGGATGAGAATCTTATGGTTCTAGGATCACATCAAACCATCCTTCAAAACAGCACAAATAATAAAACAGTTCTATTGTATGTAGCGGAAGCTACGAGAACTATGAATGTCATCATCTAAAAGGTCATAGGTGTTTATTAACAGTTGTCTACACACAAGGTACTAAGGATCTGTCGGCCAGACACTATCAGCAACAAGCTATTGTATTGGAGGGACTGAATCAGATTCCAACTGAGAAAGAAATTAGAAAATCAGCGCTGAATGTGGATAGGACACACATTCAATGCAATTCATATTTCCCCATAACAATCGATTTTTATTCTCTTCTGTTTATTTGTTTGTTTTGTGTCCTGACAAAAATAGAGCTTGATTTTTTCTGGTTAGCGTTTTTAAAGCGAGTTAGTTTTCTACGGGGTTGGATCGCTAACCCCACACCCAACCCTCCTATTTTATTCGACCGGCTTGGGATCAGCAGTAGCAGCCCAAGTAGGGGCTCCAGGCGGAGATTGCAAATAGAATCCTGGTCGATAAATGTATAGTGTATATTTATATAATGTCGACTAATTGATAAATTGGTATCAAGAATGTATTATTGACACAAGAGCCTTCGAATGAATTAACTGGTTAACAGGATAGATGTTTTAAAATTACATGATTGCATTATGGCATTGTGAAGATTGTCAAGTTACTCATTGACCTCGTGACCAGTGAAGTTCAACCTGTTCGAATGTAGACAGTAACTACCGAAGGCAGTGTATAAGGTTTCGCAAGACCATGAATTGATCGAAGTTAGATATTAACACCGTCAGATACCGACCCAGTGGTCCAGAGGTTAGGCGTTCGCGCGCAAGACCGAAGGTCCTGGTTTCGAGTCCCTCTAAGTGCTGGAGTCATGGATTCGCAGTGCTACTGATGAGTAGTTCGATACCAGAACAGAACGGGTGTCCAGTGCTTCCAGGTTTCTATCTAACATTGATCGATTCATGATTTCAATGAATTACATAATTGTCTGTGATACAAGTATTTTCATTCGCGGAAATAAATGGTAATTGGCCATTAACTGTGAATAGCCAGCAGACAGACAACTGTGTAAAATTACTTCATATGAATGAGATTGTATTTTTATTTTCCTAAACTATTCTTTTCTCTCTATGTACTGAGACCACCGAGTAAGCAACATGTGAGTTATTAGATAGAGTACTAGACAAATTTGAAAAATCCGCTTAGTTGATTAGGACAACCAATTGCTTAGCGGGCCTAATGAGTAGTGTTGTGTGATGTCGACGTAGCGGTGGGTTAAAGTTAAAGAAAGCCAAACCAAAACATGTTACCTACCAGTCTATAAATTCATATTGACAGTTGTCCCGCGCGATAATCGTAACCAGTAGTTGGAGACATTGAACGACATTGATTCAAAGTTGGTTTACACTAGCGTAGAGTGTATCGATCGATTCTTTGTCCTACCCGCGCTCCGCAAATTTTAAGTTTCTGAATCCATTGGTTGGATTCTGTGAAATGATAGTAGTCGTTGGTGAGAGATCTTGAATAGCATGGCTTAAAACCGTTGGCAATGGCGTAGGTGCATTCATTCATTGTGTTCTCTCAAATCCTAATCTTTTGATTTCCTGATGATCGTTTTTCGTTGCTTTTTTCTAATCGGTTCCTCTTGGGTATACATCTCGAATGATATATTCAATCAATAATCTCTTTGATTACAGCTAATACTTCTACTACCTCTACTACTATGAGATTTGAATTGACAAAATGCATCTCTGTGTGTGGTTATGTAGTATAGCAACTAGAACTGTTTGTAGGGAAGTATCAAGTTTTACATTGCAATTAACTAACTAAACTAATTCATTATTGGTGTAACACTCTCAAACAAGAACTCTTTTCAATATCAACTCCACTACACAACTATAAGCGTAATTATGTACCAGTGTTTTGTAATAAATAGCCTAATAACTTGTATCATCCACTCCTCACAGTCTCAAACACTTTCATAATAATAATAATAATTCAAAATTATTCATGAAACTAATCAATATCTCTAAATTTTAAATATTTCAGAATAACAATCAATGCGTGTAGGTTAAAAAATTCATGGAATAGTTTCGATTGCGCATTGATCTTATTACACCTGTGTGTATAGAGAAGACTTTGTCAGCGTTTTATTGTTAATATATATCCTAGAAATTGGGATAGATTATTGGGCTTATTATTCTCTAGCAGTATTGATTGTGACCGATTTGGTCTCATGTGGGTGCGGTTGTCACTTCCTGACTGCCCGCCCGCTCATATCGAGCGTCTCTGTGTTAATAATGTGTGGTCTGGCGACTTGAACTGATGTAAGTACGTACGTACGTACGAAGTTCTACTTTGTAAATGACTCTAGCAGTATTATTATGTAGTCGATAGAATTCTTCTCAGTGTCAATTGTTGGTGAAAAATATTTATTGGAATCTACAAAATTGACCAGTAAAGAAAATTTACAGTTTAAAAGGATGTTTTTCGGTGTTGTTGAGTTTTTTCTGAACTTGCTACTCATTTCAAACCTTTTATTGTCATCCTAAATAATACTATCAATTCTTACTTCATGTGGAAAGTTAAGTTATTCCATTAGAAAAAACTGAAGAAACAGTGCTTGCGTAGTGCACATTGCTTAGTCAGTCAGTCAGTCAGTTTCAACGTAGAACTTCGTACACGCGTGCATCAGTTCAAGTTGCTATACCTCGATAGTACAGAGATGCAGTCGTTGATTTAAATCCCATTGTGGTAGAGGTAGTAGAATTATGTGCAGTAATTGGAAAGATTAGCGTTTGAAAATATTATTCAATAAGTTTAATCTAGTGAAATAGATTTGTTACACGTGCACGTAAACACGTCATTTTGATATGTTCGAACTATTACGAGTTTACCTAAGTCGGAAAACGAGAGCGAGGATCGAGGATCCGGCGACACGACATGCTACTCAATTCGAGTGTCCCAAACCACCATTGAGTGAAAGAAGACTGGATATGAAGTTGAACGTATATTCTACAAGCATCTAGAAAGTACGAGGTCTCAGTCTAGAAGAGACTCAGGATCCCGGACTGGGTCCTGGTCATAGAACGTTACACATAATGCATATATATACACTTAGGTTGAATAGGAATTATCATCGAAGTCTGTGACATTCGCAGTTAAGACGACCAATAAGAAACAATATTGGAGCACGGGACATTGATATCTAGAACGATCATAAAATTGACCAGTAGAAATTAACCAATAGCAATTGACCTATAATTCTCTTAGGATATTGGATGAATATCCTAACAAGATTTGAGGACGAAAAGATGAAGGTCATGAAGAGATCAGATTAAAATTTGTGAGAACACAGAGTGAATGCATCTGCGCCACTGCAAACAATTTCGAGTCATGTCATTCAAAATCTCTAACCATCGTTTACTATCATATCGCGGACCCCCTCAATCTCGCGTTGCCATTCACACCTAGTACCCGTTTCCTAACAACAACAGTGCTAATTACTAAATGACTTAAATTCTATTAATGCCCAAAACAATATTGAAAGGTGTTCAACTAAGCTATTCTTCATCTGACTTAAATAAATATGTCAGTAGTGAACTGTATACTTACCTTTATATGTTCAGTACACTAAGCTTATGTAACAAGCACTAAACTGGTCTGTTGTATGCTGTGCATTTTCATTTTTTTCCCTTTTATAGAATCAAAGTATTCCATTTTTATCAAGTTGTCTGCCACATTTAATGGAAGTTATCATCAATGCTTTAAATGAACCTTTACCACCAAATCATCCAACATTAATTGAAGAACGTAAATTATTACGTCGTGGTTATCTGCAATTAGTTCAAACTATATATCAATCAGTTCCAGATGTATTTTCACAACTTATTAGTGAAAATATTGTACAAGTGAGTTGGTTTTTTTTTATAGATAACTAGTAGATAAAATGATTATTATTTTTCCATTCTTTGTCATGTGTGCGCATGTCGACCGTTTCACTTACCTTGGAAGTCTCATCAATGCTGATGGCCTGGTGACTTATGAAATCTCATTACGGATACGAAAGGTTTGACTGACTTTTGCCATTTTGTCGCAGGTGAGATATCTGTCTGCTAACTAAAGGACGAGTGTACTGTGCAACAGTTCTCTCCGTCCTACTTTATGGTTGCGAAACATGGACAGTCAGAGTAGAATATATTCGTGGGTTACTAGTAATCGATCATAGATGCCTTCAAGGGCAACCGAGTAAGCAATGCAGTTTTTAGGAAACGAGTACTGTGTAAGGAGGATGGCAGATTAATAGATTGAAACTTCATCAGTTTAGGTGGTTGTGACATGTGCTTAGACGAGCGATGCTTTGTGGTGTATGGATGATAGGCTGGAAGAAAGCTAAGGGCGGCCAAACCAAAATATGGTACAAATCCATGAAGTCACTGACAATTTGACTGAGCCGTGTTGGTAGGTTTAGCCTACCTGGTTTGGGTCCGCAAGATGATAGTAATCGATGGTTAGAGACCTTGAACGACATGGCTCAAAACCGTTTGCGATGGCGCAGGTTCATCCGCACTTTGTGTTTTCCCGAATTCTAATCTGAACTCCACATGAATTAATGTCTTTTGATCGTGATCCTTAAGATTACTACCTCTAACACCATGGGATTTGAATTGACAATTGCATCTTTGTTTGCTAATGTTGTATGGCAACTTGAACTGATGTACGTACGTACGAAGTTCTACGTTTTACATGACAGACAGACAGATACAACTCAGAAGTTCGTACGTAAGTACATCAGTTCAGGTTGCCATGCCCCATCAGCACAGAGACGCAACTTTCAGTTCAAATCCAAGAGTGATGGCAGTAATAGAACTATTAGTAGTAATGAAGAAAATTAGGGAGCGAAGATATGATTCGAGAAGTAGAATTCAGTGAGATATATTTAGAAGGAGAGAGATAGAGATTATGAGGAATTCAGAAGGTTAGAATTAGAGAGAACACAAAAAGTGGATGCACGTGTGCCATTGCAAACGATTTTGAGCCATGTCGTTCAAGGTCTCTAACCATCGGTTACTATCGTCTTGCGGACCCCAACCAGGTAGCCTACATTTACCAACATGACTGAGTCCACTTGTCAGTGACTTCATGCATGTGCCATGTTTTGGTTTGGCCGCCCCTAACTTTGTTCCAGCCTACTCCTACACTGCAAAACATAGCTCGTCGTGGCAGTCTGTGGTTAGGCATACGTAACACATGTCTCATCCACCTGATCTGATGAAGTTTGAATACTTTATCTATTGATTTCCGATTCGTACCTAGAACTCGTTTCCTAACGACAGCATTGCCTATGCGGTTGTCCCATGATACACGAGCAATGCTTCGAAGACATCTATGATCGAAGACTAGTAACCTACAGAAGTCCTCTACTTTTAACGGCCAAGTCTCGCATCTGTACAGTAGGACGAAGCGAACTGCTGCACAGTACAATCGTCATTTGGTTAGTAAACGACTATCTCGCCTACGCCATAAGTGACACAGGTTGGCAAAAGCCAATCGAGCTTTTACATGACTGATTGCTTGACTGGCTTATTCCATGATATACCAGTCGTGGGTGCATATTTCGCCCTTAATTCATACAATAATCCTTGACTTTTTCAAACTCAACATGTATGTATATGCTTAAAAATACAAATGTCTTCACCACAATTATCGTAGCTGTTTCTTTTCTCGTCTAAGCTTTTCATAGCTCTCCTCATTTAACTGCCATGTGTATTTAACATTTTAGAATCTTTCCACTGTACTTGGACAAGTACAAGCCTGTTTAGAAACGGATGACCCGATTGGATTACGTTCAGGCATAATATTATTTTTACAACTTATTCAATCAGCTGCTCATAATACACAATTTTATGAAGATTTCTTATTACCACATCTTGTTCCATTTTTTATACTTGGTCCAATTTCTCCTGTCTTTCGTTTGTCTGATGGTCAATTTATATTGGCTTTAGATAAAATTGCTGAAAGTTTGCATGTTTTACATCAAAAACAAGTAAGTAGTTGACTGTTAGGATATTCATCCAATATTCATCCAAGATAATTGTAAATCTAATTATATTAGTCAATTCCTACTGGTCAATATTATGGTCACATTTTGATTTTGACCAATTTGGTCTCGCGTGCTGTTACGGGTATGAGGGCGGTTGTCACTTCCCGGCTGCCCACACCGTGGAAGGTTGTTTCTTGAGGGACCTGAAAAGGAAGATGGATTAGTGTTGGTGCGTGACCGCAGAGCCCAAGGGACAACTGCTTGAGGCCGGTCACGCATGGCCTTTTTATGAAATGTTTTTTGAGGATTAGCTCCGTTCTTAAAGGCCCTTAGTGGGCACCCTTACCCAAGGAGACGGAAATCCGTAAGGTAGGGTGAGGTGTGACATTTTTAGGGTCGACCTTTTCTAACCCTTCTTTCCTTGTGAGAAGGCAGCAGCATCGCTGCAGATGCTGGTTGTCCGAGCGAAACACCTTACTGCTGCTGTCACACTTCTCTGCAGTCAGCAGTACGACTTCGTCCTCAGACCTTGAATAGCTGATTTTAGTCTCATCGTTCTCCAATCGACCTGCCTGGCATGGTAGGACCTGCAGGAACATATGTTCCAGCCAGTATAGCTCGGTTGGATCATCACGATAGACAAGCCCGACCACCACGTCAAGGTAGCAGCTACGGTCGGGATTATGGTCACATACTTCAATGTTATTTCCTATTCAACCTAACTGTATAAATACGGATTATCTGTAACGTTTAATGACCCGGATACTGATTCTTTTCTGGAGTCAGACCTCGTACTTTCTCGATTCTTGTAGTATACAGGTTCTACTTCATATCAAGTCTTCTGCTTTTACTCATTGGTGGTTAGGACACTGTGACTAGATTAGCTTGTCGTGTCACCGGATCCTCGATCCTCGTTGTTGTTTTCCGTCTTGTTGTAACGGTTGCTTACGATATTTCCCGGCTGAATCTTATTGCTTAGTATTCTTGACACAAAACACTGGACATGTAACACAAATCAAAACACGGTTGAACAGGACGGATTGTATTCCAAAATAGCATAGAAAAGAAGCTGGAGGTGATGGCGAAAGCCAAGGCAAAAAGGCTTGAAAGCGAAGAAGGCTTGAAGGCAAAGATAAATACAATGCTAGTGTATTTATAGCCTTTACATGAGAAAACTTCTGGAAGAAAATTCACGTGATCGACTGGGCTGGATTTGACCAATCAGCATGCAGCTAATAATACGAGAATTTTCTATCCTGTTCTCCAAGCTTCGATCAGGCACTGCTGATTGGATAGGAAATTAGCCAATCAGCGCGTAGTGACGTAATCATGCTTTAAATCCATCTATGTCCCACTAACACGTCTAAGGTAAACTTGTAATAGCTCAAGCCTATCAAAATGACATGTTTACATGTTACATGCGTAACATTGACCTCGTTTCCCTCCGCCTCCACAATTCATTCTGTTAGTTGCCTGTTGAAGCAATGTTGTAGTGAAGGAGAACACAGGTGGGGCGACCGGACTGTATTTGACGAAAATTACAGAGTTCCTCAGTAAAATCGGAAAACCATATCGTAAATCGTTCATTTGCAAAATATCAGTCTGTCAGACATTATGTTGACACTCACGTCATATACTACTTATAAGTAGCTGACACCACAATGTGACTGTTTTCATGCTTGTATAGAACTTCAGAAGTTAAATGCAACAGTGATATATGATACTTATCATTCCATAAATACTCTCTTGGAGATTATCATAAAACGTTTCTTTATATTTTGTTCATGAAGTCATCGGGTTTTTGGTGTTTTGTCATCTTTGTGAACTCAAAAGTTCACTTACCTGTTACAATGTGATCTCTTTTCTTGACAAGAAGATAAAACTATCTCACTGCACAATAATCACTGATGTGTAGGAGTAAATTTGAAAAAAAATAACTAGATTTGATCAAACCAGAATGTGTCATCAATTCATAAAGTTATTGACTGTTTTGCATAGACTACCTGTGTTTGAGGTCTGCTGGATTGTTGAAGATCGTTTGAATGATTTGGCTAAGACTGGTTAACATTGGTGCAGATGGATTCTCTGTTTATCTTTTCTCCAATCCGCTAATACAGTGTTTTTTACAATCAAATGCACATACCATTAATCATGTTACTACAGCTGCTGGTCCACGATTTCCTCTGGCAATTTTGTTTTGTTATGTTACAATGCGTTGAAGCATACGTGTGTCATGTACTACACTGTGTACGACTGGCTGATTGACTTCAGCCAGTCAGTCAGTCAGATGCAACGTAGAACTTGGTACGTAAGTACATCAGTTCATGTCGCCATACCACATCAGCACAGAGAAGTGATTGTCAATTCATATCCAATAGTAGTATAGGTAGAAAGGGAATTAGAAGTAATCGGAGAGATTAGGATTAGAAGATACTATTCAAGAAGTATGATTCAGTGAGAAAAGTTTAGAGAGTCGAAACTAGAGGTGTTGAAGAATCCAGAAGATTAGGATTTGAGAGAACACAAAGAATAAATGCACCGGCGTCATTGCGAACGATTTTGAGCCATGTCATTCAAGGTCTCTAACCATCGATTATTATCATCTCGCCGACCCCAACCAGGTAGTCGACAATTACGGACATGACTCAGTCCACTAGTCAATGACTTCATGAATTTCTGCCATGTTTTGGTCTGGCCGCCCCTAACTTTCTTCCAACCTGATTGACTTACCTACTTACTTATGCCTGTTACTCACCGATCGAGTGTAGGCCGCCGACCAGTTTTCTTCAGCCTACTCTGTCCTGGGCCTTCCTTTCCATTTCTGTCCAGTGGTTGTGCATTCTTCTCATGTCTGTCTCCATTTGTCGGCGTAATATGTTTGTGTGCTTGTCTGATTGTGTACCGTCTAAAACTTGGTAGTTTCTATATGACCTTAAAAAGAACCATAGAATTGTCTATACTATTGTAGTGAATGAGAACACAGGTGAGGCAACCGGATTGTATTTAACGAAAATTACAGAGTTACTCAGTAAAATTGGAAAACTATATCGTAAATCGTTAATTTGCAAAATATCAGTTCATCCTATCGAACTGGACTGTTCCTGTTGCAAACAACATCAATCCATTGTCACTCACTATTCATGCGTTTCGTACAAATTCCATTGTGTTCTAACTCTTCTTCCTTTCTTGATCTTCCCCCATCTTCTGCTGCCAGACTGACACTCACGTCATATACTACTTATAAGTAGCTCACACCACAACACCACACTATCTATAAGCTGACATAAAAACTAGTTGAAATCATTGAATGACAGTTTTTTTTCTTCTAAAAAAAATAGTCCGATCAAAAATTATTGTTTATGTTAATTAACTTTTTTCATGAATTAATCTTTTTTTACCCTCGATTCGTTTGGTAAATCGACATCTAGATAACACAAATCGTTAGAAAGATTTTAATATTGTCTCAGTAGGAATTAGTGGTTTAAAGAGAGGTTGTTTTGTGGAATATTTCACACTCTTCCAACTCATTTACCGAGTACATAGTTTTGTGTGTGTATATTATAACTTGCCTGATCAAAACAAGTAGGTTCTTTAACCTGGATTGTTTACACATCAGTCCAAATTGAATTAATCCTGTATCTCGGTTTTGTTGTACTCAGCTTTATTCCATTCCACTCCTACACTAGTCAACATTGCATTTCAAGGTACGTAGGTAGGTAGGTGGTGTAGGTGATGGTTAAACCGACCTCATACATAACTCATTCAGGTCGATCGTTGAAAAATTCACAATCCGATCAGTCAAATGAATCATATTTTTTGAGTGCTATGCGTTTAACCTTAATAATATCGCATAAAATCAATATATTTCAACTGATCACCTATTGAATTGGATTTTATTGAGATTGTTAAGTTGCATACACACCAATATAATATTCATTTGATAAAGTTATGGAGATTAGTGTTTTTTCACATTGGAATCATCAATCAATCATTGTTAGACAGACCACCATTAGAAACCGGGAATCACTGGACGGCCGTTTGGTACTCTGCTATGGGACTGACTCATCAATGGCAGTGCGCATCCACGACTCCTGCACCTCTCAGGATTCTTCGAAGACCGAAAATCTGGGGGTTCGAGTCCTTCAAGGTGCAGAAGTCGTTGATGCACACTGCCAACAAGCGCATTTGTCCATCCAATTGTACTTGCTGTTGTTGTAGTATTCGGTTAAGCTGATCATCTGAAATAGGCATCTTGAAGTTTTTTCCTCGTCGCCACTATTGTAACGCTTACTTAGATATATTTTCCGTCGATGCTTGCTTAAATAATTCCCGGCTAAATCCTACTGCTTAGTATTCTCTGACACAAAACACTGGACAAGTTCCCAAGAATCAAAACACGGTTGAACAGGAAAAGATTATATTCCAAAATTGCAAAGAAGAAGAAGCCGGAGGTGATGGCGAAAGCCAAGGCAAAGAATAAATACAACGCTAGTCTATTTATAGCCTTTACATGAGAAAGCTTCTGGATAGAAATTCACGTGATCGACTGGATTGGATTTAACCAATTAGCATGCAGCTAACAATACGAGAATTTTCTACCCTGTTCTCCAAGCTTCGATCAGGCGCTGATTAGATAGGAAATTAGCCAATCAGCGCGCAGCAACGTAATCGTGCTTTAATTCCATCTATATCCCACTAACAGATCAGTAGTCCCATACCAGAGTATGAAACGGCCGTCTTCAAGTGCTTCCAGGTTTCTAATGGTGGTGTCTAACAATCAATTGATTGATGATTTCAATGTGAAAAAAACACTATTTTGAACTGTAAAATAAAACTCATTCACTGGTTTTTTCAACAGATCAAACTAATCTGACGAAATTCTATTTTATTTTTTAGGATGGATTGTATATATATTTAAAAGATTATTTCCTACCAAGACAACAACTATCTACTGAACTAATTCAATCTTATACAACTGCATTAAAATCTAGTTTGAAAGATTTTCAATTGTTTATTAGAGTAAGTTTTATTAGTTTTTTATGTTACATTTCGGGGGGGTTGTTGTGAAGATTGTTAAGTTTTATTTTTTAACCATGAATCGATCATCGTTAGACCAGCACCACTATTAGAAACCTGGAAGCACTGAAAGACGGTCGTTTCGTCCTGGTATGGGACTCATCCAGCAGTGGCAGTGCGCATCCACGACTCCTGCACCCCGCAGGATTCGAACCCAGGACCTTCGGTATTGTGCGCGTACGCGCCCTAACCGTTAGACCACTGAGCCGGTATTTAACGGTGTTAATGTCTAATTTGATCAAATTCACGGAGTTGCGCCATCTCATACACTGTATACATCCGGACAGGTTTGAACTTCACTGATCACGACTTCCTACTAGAAGTCGGAGAAGATTCCTCACCGTCCAGTGCTTCCAGGTTTCTAATGGTGGTCTAACATTGATCGATTCATGGTTACAAATATATATATATATATATATATATATATATATATATATATATATATGGTCTAATTTTTATCATGTTCACAAGAAAGCGCAACCAAGCATGTTTGGATTCAATCGATAAACCTGTTTTCAATATATAACAAATGTTACTGTGTTAAAACTCGGTTAATAGCTAAATTGTGCTTAATCTTAATTATGTAACCTTTTAGCACAGTCTTTTTTTCAAGAAGTATGATTAGTGAAATCAATGTGTTATACTTGTCACTTGATATGCTTGCAACTATTATGAGTTCACCTTAGTGTCCGGTAAACGAGAACGAAGACAAATGATACAGTGACATGACAGGTTACTCTAATCCGAGCATCATAAGGCCCAACTAAGTAGGGGAAGAAGTCTTCATTTGGAGTAGAAAGTGTATTCTACTGTAGTGCCTCCACATTTATTTGCATCCGCTTACATTTAATTTGCTTAAGCCTTTTGATTAATTTATGTAACCAAGCTATTTGCATAGCAACAACTCATATGTACGGTTGGTAATTTTTATTATCTGCTTTGTATGAGCTTATACGGCTGAGCATTGCTTACGCTTACGCACTTACTCATCCTTTTCGCTTTAATGTTAGTCTCTTAATTTTCCCATGAACTCACATGATTTGTATCGCTTGCTTTTGACCTTGTCAATCATTCGTCGCTTTTATTCATGTGTGTGCATACCTATTTCGCTTGTCATATGTCTGTCCTATACTTATCTGACTATATATTCTAAGTCATACTCTATCTCTTTGAGTTGGCTCACTAGCCTTCTCCTATTCGCTTCATTGATTCGCTCGCATTGTAATCCAAAGAGTTGGCCCTTAGCCTTCTCCAATTCCGCTTCGCTTTGTGGTGTGCCTCGAATAAACGTATTCATCAATACGAGTTCATCTTCTGATTTATAAACCGAGCTTAAGAACACGCAGTCATCGGCACACTACACTACAAGCACCCAGTAAATATGAGGTCAACAAGCACACATAAATCGAATTTACTTATACATGATAGAAATCTCCTTGAGAGCGTACTAGAATAACACATCAACCAATAACAGTCAAAGATTTTCCAGGTGAGAAACGCGATCTCAAGGTCAACTGTGATCAGCCCATGCTTGAAAATATAAAATCTGAAATTAGGACCTTTATCAAGTTAGTTCTAGGGATCTAACGTCTCTAACAGAATGAAAGGTCAATCACTGTGTCTGAACACTTGGAATTCTCCAAGTTTCAGCTTCGTACAATTAAAAATAGTCTTGACCGTTTTTTGTTGAAAATTTTGTGCTTGGTGTTGGTTAATAGTTGTTTTGAGTATTAGATGTGCTTCAGTTATTGTAGGAATGTTGCCAATCTGTGTCTTCACAGTTGCATGAGATCCCCTTATTGCTGGTCATTTTCTGGGTACGTTGACGTTTCCACTTCATGTAGCTCCAGTATCAAGTATGATTCGATTCGTGCTTACTGTGTTGTATCTAAAAGTCTACCTTTTTTGCTTATGTGTGTCGAAATATAATGTTACAGTCTGCTACTACACTGTCTGTCTTCATCCGCATTTGTTTCTGTGTATAGGATAGAAAAGCTAGGTCATCTGCAAAGGTAAAATCGTTTAACGTTGAATTTGTTGCTTCTTTAACCCTAATTCCGGTTGTTCCCAAAGAGTAGTATCTTTTCCTGATAGATCTTGTAAGGCTATGGAACATGTCGCTGCAAGCTATCTAGAATTTACCCGGTATCTTATTATTAGCGTCCTGAAGGTTTTCCATTTTAAGCCTTTATATTGTCGTTAATTGAATCACTCAGTGTTACTCCAGGTTTAGTTTCATGTTAACCACCACAAAGTGATGATCTGAAGGCATATTAGCTCTTCCGTTTGTTCTCACGCCTTCCATTGATCACCCATGTGAAATTCCTATCGATGCAGATATGGTTGATTTGGTTTTGTGTAATGCGATCCGGTGAAATCAATGTCACTTTGTGTATTCGTTTGTGTGAGAATATGTTGCTGCCTATGACCACCAGTTTGTTGATTGCACATCGCTTTGCAAAATCTCCCACCATTTTCTATGTATTGGGGTAACTAAATCCAATGTCTAAACCGTCCATCTTTATCCGAATTGTGAACAACATAGTCTTATACTACTACTCGTGTAGTGAAGGAGAACACAGGTGAGGGCAACCGAATTGTATTTAACGAAAATTACAGAGTTACTCAGTAAAATAGGAAAACCATATCGTAAATCGTTAATTTGCAAATCTTCAATCCATCATCCATCGATTGTCTGACATTTCACTATTCAAGCGTTTCACACAAATTCCATTGTGTTCCCACTCTTCCTTTCTTGATCTTCCCCCATCTTCTGCTGCCAGACTGACACTCACGTCATATACTACTTATAAGTAGCGCGCACCACACTAGGACAAGGTTTGCTAGTTTGCGATAGTTACTTAATTAAAGTTTAGTTTCTGATACAACTTATAAGATTCGACGATCTTTACAAAATTCCCTATAACCAAAGCTTTAGATTGGACATGTATGACGGTATACAGTCATTGGATTTTAATAACAATATTCTTACTGCAGAGTCTTCTGACCACCCTAAGCAACAATGCAAGCATGTTCGGGATGCGGTTTTCCCCCTCGCAATGCAAAATGTTGCTTCAAGATTGAGTTTCTTCGGCACCTGAACTAGTGATAGGGAGTGAAGTAGTCGAACGTGTAGACCGCTTCACTTATCTTGTAAGTTTCTTCAGTGGTGATAGCCTGGTGACTGACGAAATTTCAGCTCGGATACAGAAAGCTCAATTAACTTTTGCCAACCTGCGTCACTTATGGCGTAGGCGAGATATCCGTTACTGACTAAAGGACCAGTGTACTGTGCAGTAGTTCGCTCCATCTTACTTTATGGCTGTGAAACATGGCCAGTGAGAGTAGAAGATATTCGTAAGTTACTAGTATTCAATCATAGATGTCTTAGAAGCACTGCTCACGTATCGTGGGACACCCCGAGTGAGCAACGCTGTTATTAGGAATCGGGTGCTAGGTAAGAATGACAGATCAATAGATGAAGTAATGAAACTTCATCAGTTGAGGTGGTTGGGACATGTGTTGCGTATGCCAACCACCGACTGCCTCGAGCTTTGTTTTGTAGTGTAGGAGTAGGTTGGAAGAAAGTTGGGGGCGGCCAAACCAAAACATGGCACAAACCCATCAAGTCATTGACTAGTGGACTTAGCCATGTCGGTAATTCTCGACTACCTGATTGGGGTCCGCGAGATGATAATAATCGATGGTTAGAGACCTTGAATGACATGGCTCAAAATCGTTCGCAATGGCGCCGGTGCATTTAATCTTTGTGTTTTCTCAAATCTTATTCTTCTGGGTTCTTCAACAACTCTAGTTTTGACTTTCTAAACTTTTCTCATTAAATCATACTTCTTGAATAATATCTTCTAATCCTAACCTCTCCGATTACTTCCAATACCTTTACTACCTATACTACTATTGGATATGAATTGGCAATCACTTCTTTGTGCTGATGTGGTATGGCGACATGAACTGATGTACTTACGTACGAAGTTCTACGTTGCATCTGATTGATTGACTGACTAACTACTGTTATTCTCCACTTATTGTTGATTCACTCATCTTATTGATAATCTGTGTTGCTTCAATTAAAACAGTTCATTTCAGTGTTGTGTAAGATCATAATTTTTTTCAAATCTTTTTTTTATCTTTTATATTTGTTAGACTTTCTATGCAAATTTCCACTGATGTGTGCACTGTTGCTGGTGGTGGTATGGTTAGTCCCCCCTCTATGTTGAATGAATTCTAAGCCAGACACATAACAAAGCATCATTTCAACTCCTATTGGTGTGTGTTTATTACTGTATAGGTTTTTTTTCAATTGATGATTACTACAATAATTATTATCATTATTCATGTAAAAAAAATTATTTAATGTCCAATGTGTGTGTTAAATTATGATTTCAATCGATGCAAATATCATTCATTGTTTATATATTTACAATATATATATATGTGTGTGTGTGTGTGTAGACTAGATATTTGTAATGCACGTGAATATCTTATTCCATGGATTTGTAAAACAGAGTATGATTTCTGCTTATAGTGGTGATTATTTACATTCCTCTTATGTAATAAAAATGGAAAAAAGCAAAGAATATTTCTCTCCTCCTCCTCGTTGTTATCCTTTATTTCCCCTGCTCTCGATTTAAATTATAAGCTATGATTGATTAGTTTTTTTTCTTTGCACACAACACAACAAACGAGAACTTCTATTGTTGCCTTATTCATTCATTGCTGTGTATGTAACCTATTTGATTATGCTTTGTATATGGTTCGTGTATTCCATTAAAAAAAAAAGATCCTAAAACATAGTCATTTGTTGAGCAGTTAGTTGTCTTATTTGTTAATTTTAAATAAACATCAAGGGGGGGGAGTATTCAGTATATATGTAAACGTTTTAATAGATAAATAATCAAAAAGATTGTGGTGTCTGGAGCTGTTACGTTACGTCAGATATGTGAGATGATAATATTAGTCATAACCCTTCCTCGATTTCCAGTGCTGTGGTTTGTCACTTACATCCACCAGGGTCTGTAATTTGGGAATGAATATCATTTGAACTATTTAAGGTGTTGGCGTAGTCATTAAACTGTTCCCCTACCAATACATAGAGGACCAACCGACAGTTGACTAGTTTGAAGTCAGAGGTCTACGTTTCACCGTAATCAGTGGAAAAATACTACTACTTAATTATTTCGACAAGATGTCAGTTTCTTCAACATCTTTTGTCCACAACACCAACCGATCTCTTGGATTACACCACTTCTGTTGTTATAAGAAAACGATATTTAGGGACTGTTTTGAGAGGTACTCATTAGTTATTGTTCGACTGATAGTCTGGCCTCATCAACGTTTCACGAACAGTCCTTTTCTTGGGATCAGTTGATCTAGGCTTCCCAAGTACTTTACAGATGAACATATTCCAATATCCACTTCTACATCTAATAAGTTTTTTTCGTTGTCTGTGGTAAACAGTAGGTGCCTGGTGCACTGTATAGTATAAAACCGTAATAAGGATAATCGTACCTCTGGTGATCGATTCGATTATTTTAATTGACAAGTAGTTGACTAAGTAGTTCGATTCTGTAGTTTTTCTATGGTTGAAATATTCGATAAACTTTTGGGTAAGCACAGTGGGACTGCTAAATTCCCTGTAATTGTTCTGAACATAGAGCTAACAACTCAAGGCTTATTTGATTAGGCCAAAGTATAACGAAAAAAGCGTGTTTGAATGGCTCGAATCATATCGATTCAGCTGAATTCGACCTGTACTAATATAGTCAAGGGAATTATGAGATACTAAGGAGGGTAAATGCAACCTAACTACAGATGGTTTCTCTACCAGAAAATTACCTACTAGTCAGCATATAAAATACATGGTAAATTAGTATTCCCAGCAAGATGGGTAATTATTTCCAACAGGTAGTTACAGATCAACAATCACCAAACTAACCATGGCGTATACCTGAGTCAAGTCAAACACGAGCTTGGTCAGACAGCCAGCAACAGCGAAGTCGAATTTATGCAGGTGTTATCGATGTCGAACTTAGTAGTATAGCTTATTGAAAGTAGTATTACTACGGGTATGCATTTGTGGAGGGATATTGTCCCGCGATGTATCGAAGTCGAGCTAAATAAATTCACGTCAATACACAAAACGAAATATGGTATAATTAATTATTTCCAACTCTCAAACCCATTGCTAATCAACGAATCGTAACACGAAACCTTGATTCTACGTATACAAGTTTAATTCACTGGTACAACGTCGGTATGATATCCATTAAAACTGTATTCATAGCAACCAAATCGTTCCCTACATTCAGAGTAGTAAGTTCGAGAGCAAGATAACTCAACTGCTGTATAGCTATCTGCAAATTTAAACCAGGGTCAGTAAAACTGTAAGGCTTCGATAATAAATGCAAACCCTGGTTGGGGTCCGCGAGATGATAATAATCGATGGTTAGAGACCTTGAATGACATGGCTCAAAACCGTTCGCAATGGCACCGGTGCATTTGTGTTCTCTCAAATCCTATTCTTCAACACCTCCAGTTTTGACTTTCTAAACTTATCTCACTGAACCATACTTCTTGAATAATATCTTCTAATCCTAACCTCTTCGATTACTTCTAATACCTTTACTACCTCTTCTACTATTGGATTTGAATTGACAATTACATCTCTGTGCTGATGTGGTATGGCAATATGGACTGATGTACTTACGTACAAAGTTCTACGTTGCACCTGACTGACTGAAATACAAACCCTAAGAAATCACCTGCCCTAAATATATCTTTCGGTATTTCAGCAATTAGAGCTGTCCACTTCGATAAAATATTCAGCCTAAAGTACATTTAGCGAGTGAAGTGCTAAAAGGGCACTGACTGTTCATTTATTATGGAAAATTAGGGATCTACGTTCACTTATGGACGAGATTCAATTATTTATGAGTAGATTAAAGGAATCACTTCATAGAAGATTCAAAGAAGAAAAATTCTGAGGTTAGAAATTGAGGTAAATAACAGCAATATGACACAAACACTAGAAGGCTGAGTGCGACATGAATCAACTTGACTTGCGATTAATTAAATTATGAGTACTCTGTCTGTTGCCGAAATCCACACTTATAATTAGGAAAATATACATCCACTCTGAAAAGGAGCTACATGGATCGTAGGGAATCCGAAGAACTGAATCCTTGTTAAGTGTTAATTTTGTATGCAATCATATGACCACATTACATCGCTAGTTCCTGAGTATTCTCGATAAGTTTTGCGCTGAGTCCTAACTGACACAGACGGTCAAGAAAATGAATTAAGACTGTTATAACGGTATAGGTAACTAAAATTAAGTTTTTCGGCCGCTGAAACTTTAAATGTAAACACCTAGAATTCGATGAATAAAGGAAGTTTTGGCACACAATATGAGGCTTTAGAAAATATGAATTTCTAGATCTTTTTAATTGTAACAATTTCTCTTAGTTGGGCAAGTCATAAAGAAGACAATGCTAGAAGAATATGTTTTCTCATTACCAACAGCGAGTTACTTAAAGATTACAAGTTTAGTCAAAACTAAAGTTCTGGCTATGACTATATCTGTTCTCAGTACCTGAAAGAACGACCAAGCCTGATTTTCCTCCCCTTGCCATAAATGTTGTATTTGAATCTTTCCATTATTGTATACCCGACATTTGCATACTTTCTAACGAAGAGAACGCTTTTCTCAGCCTATCACGTAGCATAGACCTGTTGAGGGCCTAATATTTTGAAAACAAGGCACTCGGGTTAGTTCTACACAACCTGACTGTTTTTTAAAGAAAAGTACGTAAAATAAAATTCATTTAAAAACATCAAATTTGATCGTTCATTGTTACTATACATTTGTCAATGAATCGTCAAACTGTAGCGTCCGCCTATGAAAGTAAGATTTGCAAAGAGATACAATGTCTGACCGATAAATAGTCCCTTCAAGCGTAGAATCTATTTTGAAAGTTTTGTTTTTGGAAAATCCCTCCATGTATATATATTTGCGTTATGATATGACTGACTCTTTCTGTTGATATTTTGGTACTCTATTTGATTCCATTTTGAGATTTTAGCATTGTATATTGTTATTATTTCTATATCTTGTACTTATATTGAGGCTTTTATGCGTCCTTCTGAACTGTACACATGTTGTTTAAATTTGATATCTAATATAGCTACAACCATATTTGGATTTGACACTCTAGCAGTAACTGACTGGAAGCACTCATTCTTCCAGCAACGGAACCTATTCGGGTAATTGGAAACTCGAAGGTGTAATATTGTTTTGGTAATTGTCTGAATTTCCCCTTATGATTAAATATAGAACCGTTCTCTTCCAGAATTATCGTTCTTGGACTTGGACTGGGTGGGACGCGTATGAACCTACACCTTACGGGTTGGAGCGAACTGCAAGAGTAAATTATAACTTTACATCAAGAATTTATAGTTGGACCGGGAAAATGGTAGAAGCATTCAGTCAAAGAGAACGTGGAATACTAGTGGTGAGCTGTTGCGTACTGCCGATTCTGATTTTCATAGGGGGAGGATGCTAGCATCACACTCTTCACCGTGTCCTAGGCATCGCTGTGTGGTGCTCATAGTATCTCTTCTCATCGACGTTCTGCAGTCAGTAAAGTCTGTACATCCTCGAGGTTTTATTTTCAGACTATTAGTTGACTTGATTCCTTGATAATGTAAAACGTTTTCTTATAACAAAGACATTATTATTATTCTCAAATAACTATGTTACTAGAGGCATACCAGTTTACAGGCCAGATCAAATTGCTGAAAATGCCAACACATTTACTACCAAAGTTATCGCAGTTAAATTAAGTATAAGAGTCAGTTTCTGATAGCATACTTACACCATGTCACTGACATGAACAATTTGTGACAGCCACATTTTCAATAAGTGAGTACAAATAGGGTAATCACACAGTAGAGATCTTTGGTGGTTTGCGTGATTTAGGAGTGATTTTGCTGGGAAGTGTCAATCGTAAAGCGCTTGATACGAGCTATGATCAAGACGTGCGCTTACAAGTGCATTTTGCATCGAGGCACCATGGGTGTCCCAATGAAAATAGGGTTCTGAAAAGGGGCGAAAGATAGAGAAAAACAGCAACGAGGCTAATGTATATCCATAGCAATGCTTGACCCTTCATTGTGAAGTAGGCAATGCGGTGGTGAGTCCAGATAAAGTTCATACTGAACGTTAAAATGTAAGTAAATTGTAGTAGTATAGCCCACAAATTAAGGAGTACAGCAATGAAGAATGAAGGGTTGTTTACTTACTTCTTGAAAAAGAAAATTGCACCTGGATAACGACTTTTTTACTCGATAGAAAATAACTGGAGATAAGAGGCTGGGTAAACGGTACGAAGTTCAAAGATTGAGTGACACCTGCAGACTCATATAATGCACTAGAATTTATTACGGATAGTAACAGACAGAATTATTAGTCACGCGTGCTTCGTATCCAGAGAATCTGGAAAACGGAACTAGCGCTAGTGAGCGAATAAATGAGGGCGTACATGGATAAGAACAAAATTCTCTGCGAAGCTCGACACGGGCAAGTCATGTGCATCCAGTCTTCCCATAGCACAGGACAGTTTGACATCCTGCTGCGACCGAAAAATACCGGTGCATATAATATTTTTAGGCTTTGCGAAACCTTGAAAACAGTACCCTTTGCACGTCTAATCGCGAAGGTTGCGGAAACGGGCTTCACCTACCCACTCCTATCTTGGTTCAGAAACTTCTTTAAGAATAGAAAGTTTTGTACCAAGGTAAATAGAGTATACTAGAGTTGACGAGTCTCAAAATCGGGAGTTTCACAGGAGACCATCTTAGGTTCACCTGATATTAAATGACGACCAGCAAGACAAAGCTTGCCCGCACTGATCTACGCAGACAATACTCAGATATGGAGGTCCATAAGAAGCGAAGACGACTAGACTGAGCTCCAAAATGACTTTACATCTATAGAGGAATGAGCAGTAAAAAACTGTTTGAAAGCAGACCAGACAAAATGTCATGGTGCGTACATTCTGCCCCACATGACACAAACGATTTACACCCTCAACGGAGTCCGCTTCCCAATGTCTCCTCAGAGCCCGATCTCTGTCAAAAATTAATGAAAGCCTAATTATCAGTTAGCGTGTAAGGAGGACGAAGCTCAGGTTAGAGCGACTGTTTGCTTTATGCGAGAAAAACTTGGTGCTGTCACCCCATAATTATCCTTTACCCCGTTTAAGACATGTGCGCGCCCACACCTAGAGGTTCATAACGTCGTCGCACACATTCTTCTTAGAAGAGCCAAAAATCTCTTATATCTAGTGCTGAAACGAGCAACGAAATATGTGATTGAGTCGGAGAATAAAACTAACGAAAAAGACTCCAGAAACCTTACTTTCGTAAAGCAAAAGTACTCAATGAAATCACGGGACATAAAAGCTCACAAGCATCTGTCAACCGACTAGAATTAGGGCACCCGATAGGCTACACACCCATCCATTGGACCGTACTAGATATATGGAACTGTGCCAAAAGAACAAGAATCGGAAGCACAGAAATCGACTAATGTATACTGGCTTGTGAGAAAGGCATTGGATATTGAGATGGACGACGTAAAGACATCGCTACCCTAAAGTTAATGCACTTTAAATTTCGTATGAAATGCTTGAGGCGTTATGCTAACTATTAATAATCCTCCCAAAGCTATAAAAATATTGTACTTTAACTCCTCAGCCTAACTTCTAATTATAAATATCAATTCTTATTCCTTGCATGGATTAATGACCTTTTGAGACCTTGTTAACTAGGCATCTTCTCAAGGTCATCCCATTGTTGATGTAGGTAAATTGAAATACCTTCGTTCTAAAGTGATGTCTGGTAGTTCTAGTGAGTTTGAACTAGTTATTCATCTCACCTAGTTTCAATACCCCCATTTTATTAGTAGATAGTAGTTCTGTCAGTTTTAAAAACTGCTGTTTTGAAAACATATGTATTGTAGGTTATGCCAGATATTTAATTAAAGCGATACCTAATTGTGCCAAAGCGAACAATAGAGAGGAGATAAAAGTAAACTCGGGGTAAGGAAAGGGAACATTCTATCTGCAAATATGAAGGAAATATAAGGAAACACACACCAAGAAGCTGTATTTTCCCCTGCCTTGGGGTATTAGTGCGATATAGCCCCTTTTGTGTTTTTAACTCACTGAGTGCAGGATTTTGACCAAAATAAACTCATATATCTACAGTAATATTACCTCAGCAATAAAATCACATGTTCTCCTCGATATTCTTTATATTTCTGATGACCTGTTAACCAGTTACATGGCGATAGTGAGCTAACAAATTAGAGCAATACTTAACGACTACTGATCCGGAATACCTTTCGGAGAGCTCATATTTGTTTATTATTTACCCCGTTATTGTATTATCATTCTTCAAAGAACGAATCGCTTCCACTATCACTTTTAGAACCACACAACTGTCTTCCTATTTCTTAGTATTCGCACGTTAATCAATTTTAAGCACTTTTAAAATTAAATATTGATACGCTTCATTTAGTACTTGACACGGTGCACGCTGTTCTTCGAGACATTTATGATTTCCAGCAAAAAAGGAGTTACCACCTTAAACCTGGTTGTTTCGTCTGTATATCTAATATAAGTCAGTTGATCTCTCTGCACTCACTTCTTGGTGTCAAGGAATGACGCCAGATATTTGGTACCATTAAATTTAGGTAATTAAACCACTTAGCATCATTTGTCTTAGTGAATTTGAGTGTTATTTGGAGATTGGTTTGTGTAAGCACAGAATATTTTGTTTCATCTAAACCAGTAGAGTTATTTAAACCTGATATCTTGTTATCTGATAGTTGGCTGGTTGGTTGAAATGCAAATTTTGTAATCTTCATAACCTTCGTTATTAGAAATGGGTATTGTTCAGGGTGCAATGCTTAGGCACCTGTAGGAATATATCATTTACCAATACAGATATACCAGCTGTCCTGTGTTAAAAAAGACTAAAAACACGAGACCTACCTTTCCTAAATCCTTCATGGGAAATGTTATTTCCAATCATATACAACCTCATTCAGTTATTTGTCAAACTTTCCATAACCTTGGAACTAATACAACTGGTCTACAACAAGTTGGTTCCTTGTTATTTTCCAGTTTGAAGAATTGAGAATAACCTATTTTCACTTATTCAAATACTTCTAAGATTCTCGTTAATGCTCAGACAAAGTGCATACCAGTCTATTGGTGGTCTTTGTACTACACTATGTCAATTGCAACTTAGACCTTTGCACGTACGTCAGGTAAATCAATTCAAGTTGCCATATCACACAGAGATGGAATTGTCCATTCAAATCCCACAGTAGTGGAGATAGTAGAAGTATTAGCAGTAATCAACGAGATTAATGATCAAATATATCATTCGAGATGTATAACCCAGAGGAATCAATTAAAACAAGAGAGAAAAAACCGGCCATAGGAATTTCATATGGTTAGGATTATAGGGAACACAAAGAATGAATGCACCTGCACCATAGTAAACGTTTCCGAGCCGTATCATTCAGCGTATCTAACCATCATGTCATTATTATCGTAGGAAAAATATTATTATAGACTAATGACTTATGTGTCCTCAAAAACTGCAATTTTTTTAATATTATTCCTAGGTTAAGGTAATTATAACAAGCCGAATAGCACAAAAACTACGTCCATTGTACAAATTCTCGTACATTACATTTGTCTCTTTTGTAAATATTTTCCTTTTTACTTACTTACGTCGGCTACCCCCAATGGAGCATAGGCTATCGACCAGTTTTCTCCAACCAACTATATGTCCTGGGCTTCTCTTTCCAGTTCTTTGCAGTTTTCATTCATTCTTCTCATATCTCGTCGTATTGTGTTTTCTGGGCTTCCTCTTTTCCTTTTACCTTGAGAGTTCCATGTAACGGCTTGTCTTGTGACGCAGTTGGGTGCTTTCCTAAATGTGTGTCCTATCCACTTCCACCGCTTCTTCCTGATTTCCTCCTCCACTGGAATTTGGTTTGTTATCTTCCACAGTAGGTTGTTGCTGACGGTGTCTGGCCAGCGAATCCGAGGTATTCTGCGTAGACAACTGTTAATGAATATTTGTATCTTGTGGATGATGGCTTTGGTAGTTGTTCAAGTTTCCGCTCCATACAGTAGAACTGTCTTGATATTTGTATGCAGAAGTCTGGCTTTGGTGATGATTGATCCAGATATTTTTCAATTCTAGAAATGCAGCCTTTGCTTTGCCGATTGGCACCCTCACATCTGCATCGGATCCACCCTAAAATTGTTGATCATGATGCTGCCCATATATGTAAAGGTGTTAACGTCCTCCAACTTTCCTCTTTTTTTTAAGTTTCAATAATTTTTCTCTTGTTTATTATAATGAAACAACTCTATGGTCTTTTCAATTAAAGTTATGGAGATTAGTGTTTTTACACATTTGAAATTCTCGGAGTTCTAGTGAGAAGACGTGACCAGTGGAGTTCAACCCTGTCGGGTGTAGGCAATAACTACCCAAAGACAAATGGGTGATGTCGTGCAAAATCCCTAGATCATTCAGAGTTAGACAATAACACCGTGGTCCAATGGCTAGATATTCGTGCACAATACCGAACGTCTCGGGTTCAAATCCTGTGAGGTGCAGGAGTCGTGGATGCACACTGCCACTGATGAGTCCCATATCAGGATGACACGGCCGTCTTTCAGTGCTTCCAGGCAATCTAATAGTAGTCTAACAATCATTGATTGATAATTTCAAATATGTAAAAACACTCATCTCGTAAATTGTTAACTTTCATTGAATAATAAAAAGTGAATAATATATATATTTTTTTGCCTTAAATTTTTCTTTTCCATAGATAAAATTATTTTAATTCAATAGAATAGTGAATGGAGAAATAGAGAAAAAATCTTCTCCCTTCTTCATTAAACTTTCCTTATTTCATATTGTTAATCAAATCTGTCATGTTCATTATTATTATTCTTATATGGTTATTGATTTTTGATCATATTCATGGGTTACCTGAACATAAATTAAAAATACCTAATAGTGAAATTGTACCAAATCCATGTGAACCAGAAAAATTTGTTCAATCTATTGGTCATTTAGATTATAATGGTGGTGGACCATTGAATTCATTTGGTTCAGATTTTGAAAGTAAACGGGTAAAATTATTGATTGTGTGTTTTTTTATGGTTCGTTTTTATTTAAATGAACATTGTTTAGTTTATATTGTAAAGGACTTTAGTAGGTTGCTAGTGTTCGATCATTGGTGTGTCCGAAGCGTTGCTCGTATATCCTGGGACAACCGTAGAAGCGATGGTGTCGTTAAGAAACGAGTTCTAGGTAGGGATGGCAAATCAATAGATGAAGTAATGAAGTTTCATCAGTTGAGGTGTTTGGGATATGTGTTACGTATGACCAACCACCGACTGCCGCGACGAGCTATGTTTTGTAGTGTAGGAGGGCTAGGGGCGGCCAAACCAAAACATGTCAGAAATCTATGAAGTTACTGACAAGTGGACTGAGTCATGTTTGGTAGATGTAGGCTACTTGGTTGGGGTCCACGAGAGACCTTGAACGACATGGCTCAGAATCGTTTGCAATGGTGCGGGTGCATCCACTCTTTGTATTCTCTCTAATTCTAACCATCTGAATTCCTTATCATCTCTATCTTTCTCCTTGTAAATTTATCTCACTGAATTATATTTTTTGAATCATATCTTCGCTCTCTAATCTTCTCCATTTCTGCTAATAATTCTACTATCACTATCACTCTTGGATTTGAACTGACATTTGCGTCTCTGTGCTGACGTGGTATGGCAAGCTGAACTGATGTACTTATGTACAAAGTTCTGCGTTGTATCTGTCTGTCTGTCTGTCTGTTTAGTTTATATCGGTGAATAGCACTTTGTTTACTTATTAATAATGTTCTTACGATTATTCTGACAACGATTGGGTCCAAATGGATTTTTAGTCTACGATTTCCAGTGTTGTTGACTGCTGTTTGGTCAATAAACTAAACTGAAATTCATTACAAGCACGATGTGATTTTGATAGTAGAAAACTCGAAAACCAAGTTTTTAAAATTAGTTGTTGCTTATCAGTGCGGTGTATCTCCGATCTTAAGGACAGTTGTTCCAATCAAACTGAAATTTGTGTCATCTAAAATGTACTTAGTTATCTAAGAGATTTTTGGTCTATGAGCATAAACTTCTTGGAAAACTGACTAGGTTAATATTCATTGATTGTTTATTGTTGATGACTGACTAGTACCTTATCTGGTGGTTCTTAGTGTCAGTCAGTCAGTCAGTTACAACGAAGAACTTCGTACGTACATACGTACACCAGTTCAAGTTGTTATACCACATTACCATACACAGAGATGCAATTGTCACTTCAAATCTCAAAGTAGTATAGGTAGTAAAAGTATTAGCGGTAATGGAGAAGATTACGGTTCGAAAATATAATCCAAGAAGTATAAGCCGGTCAAATAAATATAAAAAGAGAAGGACAGATGTGATAAAGAATTCAGAGGAATAATCTTCTGGAGAACACAAACAGTGGTCGCACCTGCGGCATTACAAACGATTTTGAGCCATGACATTCAGCGTCTCCCAGCATCGATTACTATCATTTCACAGACTCCGACCAGATAGTCTACTCGTACTAACATGGCTCAGTCAGCGACTGCATGGATTTGTGCCATTTTTTGATTTGGTCGCCCCCAACTTTCTTCCAATCCGAGCTTTGGACAGGCAGTAGCCTCGCTGGATATACTGGTGGAGTTTAGAGCCGTTGTAGGTTAACCTCACAGAGGTAGTTAAATTTCATGAACAAGATATTGACTGCTACATTTCAAAAGAGAACTCTTCACTTAGTGTTTACTTTTAGAATTGATATAGCGAATAAAATTCTAACACGCCTTCTCAACAATTTCAGTGAAACAACTGAAAATCACTTGGGGTATTTCACGTTTCACATATGTAGACCATTTAAATTCAGGGTGAATTCAAAATTTCGTTATTTGTTTTTAGACATTTAAATCAATATTCACATTTTTGACTAGTAAGATTTCTGCTTTCACATTTTGATTACCTCATATTTTCAAACTTATACAGACTCTTCATTTATATCTACCAACACGCATCATTCCAACAATGAATAATGACCTTGATCAGCTGATACTATTTTTCATGTTAACTACCTTCAACATTCTTACATCTTTTAGTTTTTTCAATAATATACCGCTCTCATTATAATCTAGGATGCACTGACTAAGTGTAGACTACCTGGTTGAGGTGTGCGAGATGATAGAAATCGATGATTAGAGACCTTGAATGACATGGCTGAAAATCGTTTGTAATGGTGCAGGTGCATCCACTCTTTATGTTTCTTTCTAAATTGATTTCACTGAATTATACTTCTTGAATAACCCTAATCTTCTTCATTACCGCTAATACTTCTACTACCTCTACCACTACGGGAATTAATTTAAAGATTGAATCTCTTTGTGTGGTAATCTGGTGTGGCAACTTGAAATGGTGTACCTACGTACGTATGAAGTTCTACGTTGTAACTAAATGACTGACTGACTAACTTATGATTGAAAACTCCATTGTAATATCATTACTTATGAAAGTATATATATATTTATCCACTCGTCAGTGACTTCATGGATTTGTGCCATGTTTTGGTTTGGTCGCCCCGAGTTTTCTTCCAACCTATTCCCACATCGGAGAACATCACTCGTCAAGGCAATCAGTGGTGATGGTGGTATACGTGAAAAATGTCCCAACCACCTCAACTGACAAATATTCATTACTCAATCAATCGATCTGTTACCCTTACCTAGTACGCGTTTCCTATCTGTTAGGGTATTCATCCAATATCCTAAGAGAATTATTGGTCAAATCCTATTGGTCGATTTCTATTGGTGAAAATTATGGTCGTTTTAACTGTTAAGGTCAATTACTTCAATATTGTCTCTTATTGGTCATTCGGACTGTCAATGTCACTTCAAATATTACTTCCTATTGGTCGTGTTAACTGTCAATGCCATAGAATTCGATGCCGTTTCCTATTCGACCAAAATGTATAAATACGCATTATCTGTAACGTTTTATGATTACGACCAGGACTTGGTCCCCGATCCCTAGTCCGGGATCCTGATTCTCTTCTGAATTCGGACATCGTAATTTCTGGATGCTTGAAGAATATAGGTTCTACTTCATATCAAGTCTTCTTATTTTTTACTAACTATGGGGGTTGGGATAATCGAATTTGAGTAGCATGTCGTGTCGCCGGATCCTCGCTCTCGTTTTCCGACTAAAGTAAACTCGTAATAGTTCAAGTATATCAAGTTGACGTGTTTACGTGCAGGCGTAACACTAACAACAGCGTTACTTACTCGTTCGTCCCATGATACACGAGCAATGCTTCAAATACACCCATGATCGAAAACCAGTAACCTACAAAAAATCCACTACTCTTGTGGTGCGCGCTACTTATAAGTAGTATATGACGCGAGTGAAAACGTAATGTCTGGCAGCAGAAGATGGGGAAGATCAAGAAGGGAAGAGTGCTCACCTGTGTTCTCCTTCACTACACTCTTACTGGCCATGTTTCATAGACATAAAGTTTGGACAGAGTGAACTGTTCCGCAATAGACTCATTCTTTTTGGTTAGCACCAATGGAAGTAAATCATACTTGACCAATTTACTTACTTGTTGAAATTCTCTTTTCTCTTTATAACTTTCCTCATTGATTTTTAAGTCATGGGATCTACTCTGCCCATTGGATAGTGATGGTGACGGATTTACTAATGGTCAAGAATTAGGTGATCCTGAATGTCAATGGAAAATTGGTGATTTGCCTAAAAGAACAATGAATATTACTCATCCCGGTGTATGTACTCCAATTGATTCAGAGATTTGTAAAAGAAAGCATATATGTAAAGTGAGTTTTTTTCCCCAACAAACTACTCATATATAAATAAGTGTATTCTTGAATGATAATTTATGATTTTCTAAGAGTAAAACTTTCTTAATTGTGCTAACATAGTTTTGGATGACCTTGTTATGGGTTAAGGTGAAAAGAATATATTGAACAACGTCTGAAACTCGAAACATCTATCAACCAACAGTAAAGTTAGAATTCCTCGTACAAATATCAAGATAGTTCTACTCAATGGGGTGGAAACTTGGAGAATTATGAAAGCCATCATCCAGAGGATACAAGTATTCATTAACAGTTGTCTACGCAAAATACTTCAGATCCGTTGGCCAGACACCATCAATAACAACCTACTATGGAAGAGAACAAACCAGATTTCAGCGGAGAAAGTAATTAGGCAATATCACTAGAGTTGAATAGGACATATATTATGGAAAAAACCCAACTACATCACAAGACAAGCCCTAACTCGGAATCCCTAAGGCTAAACGAAAAGAGAATGACCAAAGAACACACAGTACGTCAAGGATTGAAGGACAGACATGTGAAGAATGAACAAAAACTCAACAGAACTAGAAAGGTAGGTGGAGGACAGAATTGGTTGGAGAATGCTGGTTGGAGGTAACAGGTGTAAGTAAGTAAGTAAGTAAGTAAGTAAGTAAGTAAGTAAGTAAGTAAGTAATTAGTTAGGCTTCTTTGAGTTGGTATCGATTTCTCTATGATAGAGTAGGCATAATTTTACACTTTCTTTTGGCAAATTACTCGGGAATTTATATTTAACTCAGAAACTATATTCAACGTCATGATTATGTCCTTTATTGGTTTGATGGAAGGGAAAGACATTATGTATAGACTTGATTGACACCTTTTTCTAACCATTCCTATATCTTTATAAGCACCTAAAGATTAAGTCGTTTGAATTACAGCCGTTGTCATTCAGTCAACAACAACATAGAACTTCGTACGTACATACGTACATCAGTTCAAGTTGCCATATCATATCACATCAGCACAGAGATGCAATTGTCACTTCAAATCTCATAATAGTAAAGGTAGTAGAAGTATTAGCCGTAATCGGATATTGTAGGGTTCGAGGATATTATTCAAGGAGTGGAATCTAGTGAAAAAAACTTAAAAGTAGAAAAATAAAGGTGACGAGGGACTCCGAAGGTTAGTATTTGAGAGAACACGTAGAATGAATGCACCTGAGCCATGGTAGACGGTTTTGAGCCATGCCATTCCGAGTCTCTAACTATCGATTACTATCATCTCGCGGACCCCGACCAGGTAGTCTACACCTATCAACATGACTTAATCCACTTGTCAGTGACTTTATGGATTTGTGCCATGTTTTGGTTCGGCGGCCCCTAGCTTTCTTCCAATGCGGGTTTGGGACCGGCAATAGCCTCGAAGTGTTTACAGTTAGAGTCTAGAGCCATTGTAGTTAACCTCACAGAGGTAGTTAAATTTCATGAACAACATATTGACTACTACATTTGACAAAGAAAACTCTTCACTTGGTATTTAATTTTGAAATTGATGTACCGAATAAATTGATTACAGGTCAACTCAACAATTTCATTGAAACGACTGAAAATAACTTCAGCTATTTCCCGTTCCACATATGTAAACCATTTTAATTCAAGGCAAATTCGAAATTTCGTCATTTGTTTTTAGACATTTAGATCAATATTCACATTTTTGACTAGTAAGATTTCGGCTTTCACCTTTTCATTACCTGATATTTTCAAGCTTATACTGACTCTCTAATTAGATAGTCTACATCTACCAACCATGCGTCATTCTAACAATGCATAATAATGACCTTGACGATCTGAGACCATTTTTCATGTTAACTACCCTCAACATTCTTCCATCTTTTAGTTTTTTCAATAATATACCGCTCTCATTATAATCTAGGATGCACACTGACTAAGTGTAGACTACGTTGGTTAGGGTCTGCGAGATGATAGTAATCGATGAATAGAGAGAGACCTTGAATGAAATGGCTCAAAATCGTTTGCAATGGCTTAGATGCATCCATTCTTTGTGTTCTCTGAAATTGTAATCTTTTGAATTCCTTATCACCTTCATCTTTCTCTTTTCAAATTTATTTCTTTTGCGGCAGAGTTTTGGAGGTATTTGCGTTTTTACACATTTGAAATCATCAATCAATCATTGTTAGACCACCATTAGAAACCTGGAAGCGCTGGACGGCCGTTTTTTCCTGGTATGGGACTCACTAGTGACTAGCTTCGTGAGGAAATTCTCGGAGTTCTAGTTGAGAAGACGTGACCAATGGAGTTCAACCCTGTCGGGTGTAGGCAGTAACTACCGAAGACAAATGGGTGAGGTCGCACAAAGTCCCTAGATCAATCAGAGTTAGACATTAGCACCGCTGGATGCCGGCCCAGTGGTCCGGTGGTAAAGCGTTCGCATACAATGCTGAAGGTCCCGGGTTCAAATCCTGCGGGGTGCAGGAGTCGTGGATGCAAACTGCCACTGATGAGTCCCATACCAGGATGAAGCCGCCGTCCAGTGCTTCCAGGTTTCCAATGGTGGTGTCTAACAATGATTGATTGATGATTTCAAATGTGTAAAAATTTATTTCTGTTAGGATATTCATCAAATATCCTAAGAGAACTATTTTTGGAAGTCTTATTGTATTGATCGGTTCTTATTAGTCAGTATTATGGTCGTCCTAACTATCAATGTCACACACACTTCAATGTTGTTTCCTATTCGATCTAAATGTATAAATACGCATTATCTGTAGCGTTTTATGACCCGGACCTGGATCCCTAGTCCGGGATCCTCATCCTTTTCTGGACTCGGACCTCGTACTTTCTGGATGTTTGTAGAATATATGTTCTACTTCACATTCAAGTCTTCTTCTTTTATTCAATTAGGATTGGGACACTAGGATTAGGGTAGCAATTCGTGTCGCCGGATCCCTGATCTTCGCTCTTGTTTTCCGACTAAGGTAAAGCAAGTCGTAATAATCCGAAAAACATCAAGACGACATGTTTACGTGCATACGTAACAATTTCACTGGATTATTCTTCTTGGATAATATTTTCAACCCATAATCTTCTTCATTACTGCTAAATACTTCTAATACCTCTACTACTTTGGGATTTGAATTGACAATTGCATCTCTGTGTGTGGTAATGTGGTATGGCAACTTGAAGTGATGTACGTACCAACGTACGTACGAAGTTCTAAACTTTCTAAAATTTTCTCACTGAATCATACTTCTTAAGTAATATATTCCAATCCTAACCTCTCCGATTACTTCTAATACCTTTACTACCTCTTCTACTATTTGATTTGAATTGACAATTACATCTCTGTGCTGATATGGTATGGCAACATGAACTGATGTACTTACGTACGAAGTTCTACGTTGTAACTAAATGATTGACTGACTGACGTTTGACTGAATACTTGTCTGGAGAATAATTACTTATGCAAGTATATATATGCAGAAAATTATTCATCATTCTGATTATGATTCTGTTTTCAGGAGTAGACCTTTTAACAGGTGGCTCGCTTATTCACTTAGAATATGCCGATGACATAGTCCTACTTGGTGAAGACGCTGACAAAATGCAGAGTCTTCTGACCACCCCAAGCAACAATGAAAGCATGTTCGGGATGCGGTTTTCCCCCTCGAAATGCAAAATTTTGCTTCAATATTGGGTTGCATCGGCACCTAAACTAGTGATAGGGAGTGAAGTAGTCGAACGTGTAGACCGCTTCACTTATCTTGGGAGTCTCATCAGTGCCGATGGCCTCGTGACTGACGAAATCTCAGCTCGGATACAGAAGGCTCGATCGGCTTTTGCCAACCTGCGTCACTTTTGGCGTAGGCGAGATATCCGCTTGCTGACTAAAGGACGAGTGTACTGTGCAGTGGTTCGCTCCGTCTTACTTTATGTCTGTGAAACATGGCCAGTGAGAGTAGAAGATATTCGTAGGTTACTGGTTTTCGATCATAGGTGTCTTCGAAGCTTTGCTCGTATATCATGGGACACCCGAGTGAGCAACGCTGTTATTAGGAATCGGGTGCTAGGTGAGAATGGCAGGTCAATAGATGAAGTGGTGAAACTTCATCAGTTGAGGTGGTTGGGACATGTGTTGCGTATGCCGAACCACCGACTGCCGCGACGAGCTTTGTTTTGTAGTGTAGGAATAGGTTGGAAGAAAGTTATGGACGACCAAACCGAAACATGGCAGAAATCCATGAAGTCACTGACAAGTGAAGTGAGCCATGTTTGTAGATGTCAGCTGCCTGGTTGGGGTCCGCGAGATGATTGTAATCAATGGTTAGAGACCCTGAATGACATGGCTCAAAATCGTTTGCAATGGCGCTAATACCTTTACTACCTCTTCTACTATTGGATTTGAACTGACAATTACATCTCTGTGCTGATATGGTATGGCAACATGAACTGATGTACTTACGTACATACGAAGTTCTACGTTGCATCTGACTGACTGATTATGATTGTGTTTAGCAAATTGCTGGAAATTCTTAATTTCTCCCTTTTTTATTTTATTTGTTTTTCTAGAGCAATATTAAAATACAATGTGGTTTCAATTCATTTTCCACTGGTTTATTGATTTTTGGCACACTAATTATTGTCCTGTTGACATTAATCAAATTTATCAGTAATACAGAATTAAAATATCGTTATGAACATGGTCAGTGGCCTGCAACATGTTGTCCTGCATTACCTTATGATAAACCAGGATTTTCTTGGGATAAATAAATTGTTATTATTATTAATTTGTGTGGAAGAGGACAGAAAATGTCCATTTGTTTTGATCAAAAGAGAAGTGCACTGTATCTGCATGCATGCATATGTGTTTGAGTGTGTGTGTGTGTTTATCTAGGCTATATTACCACTTACTTACTTACTTACTTACTCACTTACTTACGCCTTGCTACCCCCCAATGGAGTATAGACTGCCCACTGGCGTTTTTGTTTTTACCTATGGGGTCGCTAACCCATTTCTTCCTTTATCCGGCGAGCTTGGGACCGACAGTAACCTTCAGAAAGGTTCTAGGCAAAGTTTTATATAGTTTTAACATACATTGGTTTATTTTACATCAAACACTGTGATATATTTTCTAATTAGGTCTTTTTTTTTTCAAAAAAAACGCGTATTATTTTTGCTAAATACATGTGTTTGTACACCATTTTCTCTATTTGGATATAAAAATTAATATATATATATATATATATATATATATATATATATATATATATATAATATATATATAGGGTGTGACCTGAAGTCAACTACCACTAGTTTTTAGTGGCTCAGGAACTCATATTAGTGAAGTGAAGGAGAACTCAGGTGAGGGCAACCGAATTGTATTTATCTCAAATTACAGAGTTAATTGGTAAAATAGGAAAACCATATCGTAAATCGTTAATTTGCAAATCTTCAATCCATCATCAATCCATTGTCTGACATTTCACTATTCATGCGTTTCATACGAATTCCATTGTGTTCCCACTCTTCCTTTCTTCTTGATCTTCCCCCATCTTCTGCTGCCAGACATTACGTTTACACTCGCTTCATATACTACTTATAAGTAGCGCGCACCACACTTCGATATAGAAACAGCTTTAAACCTCCTCCCGCTTTCCATGCAATTAAGTTTCAACAATAGCCTCTCATATTTGGAGGGTGTAATTCAAAGTCAAATACACTAGCTTTTAGTGGCTCAGGATCTGATACTAGTTTGCAGGAACAATTATATATGCGATCAAATAAATCTTCCCTTTAATTTTCGCATATCAGTCATGATTAGCGAGACCCTGTTTGTGCGACAGCGGTAAAATAAGATGAGTTTGTTTCATGCAATCGTTCAGGTAGACAGACATAAGAATAAAAAGCTTACAAGCGAAGCGATGTGAAATGGAGAAGGCGCAAGTAATCCCAACTCAATGCGATGATAAGGCATGGACTGAGCATATACAGTCAGACAAAAATAGGCTAAACATGTGACTAACGAAGTAAGCAATGCACATTGTTGGTGGGACATAGATGGAATTAAAACATGACTACGTTGCTACGCGCTGATTGGCTAATTTCCTATCCAATCAGCGCCTGATCGATTTTTGGAGAACAGGGTAGGAAATTCTCGCTGATTGGCTAAATCTAATCCAGTCACGTGAATTACTTTCCAGAAGCTTCTCATATAAATACTATAAAGAAACTAACGTTGTATCTATTTTGCCTTCGCCTTCGTCTTCTTATTTCCATCTAACCTTGCTATTTGGAATATAATCTTTTCCTGTTCCACCGTGTTTTTCTTGATTCTTTGTAACTTGTCCAGTGTATTGTGTGGTCAGAGAATACTAAGCAATAGAGATTAGCTAGAAATTATTCAAGCAAGCGTTACAACACACATACACACACACGTATTCAAATAAAAACAACCAAGTTCTAAACGAATAAGGTCAATTTGACGTGCGAATAGTAAGTCGGTCAGAGGAGTCGATTAGTTTGTCCAAAAAGTAGGATGAGCCATGTGGGCTCGACATATCAGTACGCTCACTACAAGTTCTTGAAGCCATTTATAATTCATCAGATAAATTTTTCTAGAAATTTTGAAAAAACCGATTGTATGTGTGTTTACACACAGCATGGTATGATCAAGTGTACTGATCGGATCATTCTGCTGTGTGCTAATCCTACTTCATAGTGTGTTCAACTTAATTTAATGATACTCTGGTTACTATTGACTTGAAATTCACCGTCTAATTAACTGCTTAATGTCCTTCTGTGCTTAATTGATTGAATCATGAAACTAGAATTTATTTTGTTAAAATTTCTTTGTTAAGTAGATTGTGAAGTTGGTATTGCTATTCTTTATGTTGCTTCAGTCAGTCAGTCAGTCAGTCAGTTACACTATAAAACTTGGTACGTACGTACATCAGTTCAAGTTACCATACCACACAAGCACAAAGAGATAGAAATCGTTAGTTTAAATCCCATAGTAGTAGAGCTGGCGAAAGTATGAGCAGTAATCTGAAAGATTAGAGTTCGACGATATTATTCAAGAAGTATAATCCAGTGAAATAAATTTCAGAAGAGGAAGATAAAAGTGATGAGGAATTCAGAAGATTGGAATTTAAGAGAAGACAAGGGTTGGATGCACCTAAGTCCTTACAAGCGGTTTTCAGCCATTTCATTCAAGGTTTCTGACCGTCGGTAAGAAACCCAACCAACATCACTCAGTCCAGTTATCATTGACTTCATGGATTTGTGATATGTTTTGGTTTGGCCGTCCCTAGCCTTTTTCAGTCTACCTCTACACCAGACAACATAGCTCACTAAGGCAGTTAGTGGCTAGGCATGCGTAACACATGTCCCAACCACTTCAACTGATGAATTTTGAATACTTCATCTATTGATCTACCATTCTTACCTAGCACCCGTTTCCTAACAACAGCATTGCTTACTCAAGTGTGTCCCAGGATACATGAGCAATGCTTTGGAGACATCTGTAATAGAAAACGAGTAACCTACAAATATCCTCAAATCCTACTGGCATGTCTTGCAGCCATGAAGTAGGACGGAGTTAACTGAAGCGCAGTAGACTCGTCCTTTGATTAGCAAACGGATATCTCACCTACGCCCTCAGTAATGCAGGTTGGCGAAAGCCAATTGAGTCTCCTGTGTCCATGCTGAGATTTCGTCAATCACGAGGTCACCCACACTGATGATACTCCCAAGATAATTGAAGCGGTCCATATGCTCAACTACTTCACTCCATATCACCAGTTCAGCTGTCGATGCAAACCACTCCTGAAGTAACATTTTGCATTTCGAGGAGGACAAATCGCATCCCGAACATGCTTGTATTGTTGCTTAGAGTGATCAGAAGACTCTTTATCTCGTCAGCGCCTCCACTAACCAAAACTGTTGTTTCACAATAATGGAAAGAATAGATTATAAGTAATTTTAGCTTGATTCCAACTGTCAATGTGATCGCACAAAATATTACATAACTATTTAGTCAATGAATCATAAGTTCGTTCAAAGGTATATACCGAATCTTTCACAAGGCAAATCTCTAAACACTTGTAACCAAATTATAAGTCTCACTTATCGCTTTGATCTTAGCTTTGATTTAACGCAGAGATAGATTATCATTGATTCAATGCTCACAATGAGGAACTTATGTGTCTGACTTTAGTTTTTCAATAATCTTCATTAACTTGAAATCGCCTCTTTTTAATAGGTAGGGCCGAAGGAATTTACACCACGGATACATTTGAAGACAAATGTTTATAACACTTTGCCACTTAAAGGCGAAACAGCGACTAAAAGCAGTCATAGAGAAAACCTACTACGCTGTTAAACTGATTTTGATTGAAAAGATTAAGTCCATGATTCTACATAAGCCTAGACATTACTCGAATGATTACATCACATCCTTTCGCATGTATCAATTTACATGTTTGTGTGGACACACACACACGCATAGGGAAGAGTAATCAGACTTTGAAATCAAGGGTTATGTAACATCATATACCTAAGTCGCTTCGAAATCAGTTAACTTTAGGTGACCTGATAAATGTGGAAAATTGAAAATTATGTTCATCGATCGTAAAACACATGATTGAATCAGGGCATAAGATTATTATCAAGATAGGTTTTAAGACAATAGTATAGAAATGTTCAGGGATGAATTCTGAGGTTTGTGGAAGCTTTAGCTATTCATAAGTTAAAACCAATCAATGTTAGACCAGTATTAGTGTTGGGGATGTTAGATCCCAAGAACTCGATTGATAAATGTCTTATTTTGGATTTCACGTTTGCGAGCATGGGCTGATCAGTTGACCTTGAGATTGCATTTCCCACCAGCTGCTGTGTATTTTAGTGTGCTATTTTTGTGGCTGTCCAAAGGACGTTTCTATGATGTATAAATAAAAGAGAGTTGTGTGCTTGATTGTAGTGTGATCGTTGGGCGTTTGTAGAATATACTTTCTACGCTTACCGAGACTTCTGTTTACAGCTTGGGATTCAAGGTAGCCTATCTAAACGCTGTTAATTGTCTCGTTCGCGTTTATCGACTAAGGTGAACTCGTAATAGCTTCAAGCGTACCTAGTGGCGAACATTACAGTTAGAAACCTGGAAACACTGGACAGCCGTTTCGTCCTGATCTGGGATTCATCAGCAGTGCCCATTCACAACTCCTGTACCTTGAAGGATTTGAACCTGTGACCTTCGGTCTTGCTCGCAGACACCTAACCCGTGGACTGCTGAGCCGGTATCTAACATTAATAATGTCTAACTTCAATCAATTCACTGTCTTGTACAATCCCATACACTATCTTCGGTGAGCGGTGATTCACACTAGAACAGGGTTGAACTCCACTAGAATTCGGAGATTTCTTTTATTAACTTTCATATAAAATGACTTGACAAGTGTATACATACATGTGACCAGATTGTTTGCAATATGTACAGAGCAAATACATCACAACATTTTTCAAATCAATTATGTCTTCTCATTGTATTCTATCCAAACCACAACTAACTTGTTCATACTGAAGTTGAGTACACATCTCTGTGTTTGATCAATAGATATCAACATTGACATTATCTATGTCAGGTAACATTCATTTGTATAATGATTTGTACTCGAGAGTCAACATATTGATATTATTTAAGACAATATCATTTGATAAGTAATAATATGTGGGTATCGACTAATCTACTTACTACATACTAACCCTCATATTTGAATAAAATAAAAGTTTGTGAAATAAAAATCAATCTATTTTAGCATAGTTGAAAGAGTTCAGTCAGTTTTAAAAAAAAATGTCTCTGAATTATTGAAGACTAACTGGTTTGACAATCAATGCCAACTTGATTGATGTGATTCGATGACTGTTTGGGCTTCGATAAACTTTAGTTTGATTACTACTACTGTGGTGTCAGCTACTTATAAGTAGTATATGACGTGAGTGTCAACGTAATGTCTGGCAGCAGAAGGTGAGGGAAGATCAAGAAAGGAAGAGTTAGGAAACAATGGAATTTGTATGAAACGCATGAATGGTGACAATGGATTGATGTTGTTTGCAACAGGAACAGTTCAGTTCAATATGATAAACTGATATTTTGCAAATGAACGATTTACGATACGGTTTTCCGATTTTACTGAGTAACTCTATAATTTTTGTTAAGTCCAATTTGGTTGCCCCACCTGTGTTCTCACTCACTACATTTGGTGTCGCTGCCTGCTCGAAGGAAGGAGCTCCCGTGGCCGGAGGAGTAGGAGGACGGAGGTTTGCGGAGCTTTCTGGAGGAGTTTGAGGCCGCGGTGGGGCTAGTGGGTGTGAAGGGGCCCGGGGCGGAGTTGGTGGTGCTGGGGACGCTGCGGGGAGGTGAGGCAAAGGCTGTATGCGACAGCTTGGACGGTGCCGCCGGGAAGACGGCCTGGGAGACGGTCACGGAGCGAATAGTGACGGAGTTCGACAGCCCGGTGGACAGGGAGGAGGCGCCGCAGAGGTTCCGGTTGGCGAGGCTGTCGGCTGACGGTGACCCGTTGGTGCTGGCTGTGGAGCTCGCGATGTGGCTGCGCCGTGCTCTGCCGAATATGGATGGGGAGTCGGGGGCACAGTTGTCGGCGTCGCAATTTATCGAGAGTGTGCTTGCCGCGGTGTCTCAGCAGTGGGAACTAGTAAACGCTACACGTTGGATAGATGCCGTATCCATTCCAGACCAGCGGGCATGAACAATGACCGAATTAGTAATCCGGCATATTGTAGCGCGTCACGGAATACGGACGGTGATATTGACTGACCAGGGTCCCTGTTTTGAAAGTGACGAGTTTAAAGGCCGTCTGAAGCAGTTTGGCGTCAAGAGGATACGAACTACACCGTATCATCCGCAGATAAACGGGCTTACACAGAGAAACAGTCGAACGTTAAATGAATGGTTAGCATCTAAAAGAGGAGATTGAGAGAAAGAGTTACCATTGATTTTGCTGATCCCAAACTGTGAAGGACCGTGCGTTATCACAGAGAGACTCGGCGCGGTTTACACGATCCGGAGAGAAGACAAGCAGAAGCGCGTAAATGCTGGTCAACTTCAGAGATGGCTTCAAGATTATCAAGTGTATGAGTCACGAAAAGCACCAAAGATGACAACGGTACGGCAATCAGAAAGACTGCGACGACAGCTTATTAAAAGGGGGGACGTGCGTGGTGCGCGCTACTTATAAGTAGTATATGACGTGAGTGAAAAATTAATGTCTGGCAGCAGATGGGGGAAGATAAAGAAAGGAAGAGTGGGAACACAATGGAATTCGTATGAAACGCATGAATAGTTAAATGTCAGACAATGGATTGATGATGGATTGAAGATTTGCAAATTAACCGTTTACGATATGGTTTTCCTATTTTACCAATTAACTCTGTAATTTTCGTTAAATACAATTCGGTTGCCTTCACCTGTGTTCTCCTTCACTACACCACTACTACTATTACTACTGCTACTAATACTACTACTACTCGTTGAAATGCAAAACGTTCCTTCAGGATTGGCCTGCATCAGTACGTGATCCAGTGACAGAGAGTGAATTAGTCGAGCGTGTGACCACTTTACTTATCTTGAATGTCTAATCAGTACTGATGACCTGGTGTCTGATGAAATCTCAGAACGGATAAAGAAGACTTGATTGACTTTTATCAACTTGCGCCACATATGGGGTAGGTGAGATTTCCGTTTGCTAACCAACGGACGAGTGTGCTGCGCAGTAGTTTTGTTTGTCATAAATCATGGCTGTGAAACATGGACAGTAAGAGTAGACCATATTTGTAGGTGACTGGCTTTCGATCATCGGCCTATGCTCCATTGGGGGTAACAGGCGTAAGTAAGTAAGTAAGGCTTTCGATCATAGACGTCTCCGAAGCATTGCTCGTGTATCCTGGGATAGCCGAGTAAGCAATGCTGTTGTTAGGAAACGGGTTCTAGGTAAGAATGGCAAATCAATAGATGAAGTAGTGAAACTTCATCAGTTGAGGTGGTTGTGACATGTGTTACGAATGTCCAACTACAGACTCAAGCTATGTTTTGTGGTGTTGAAGTAGGCTAGAAGAAAGCTAGGGGCGGCTAAACCAAAACGCTGAAGTTTGTGAAGTTACTGACAGGTGGACTGAGTCATGTTGGTAGGTGCTGACTACCTGGTTGGGGTCCACGAAATGATAGTAACTGATGGTTAGAGACTTTGAACGAAATGGCTTAAAATTGTTTGCAATGGCGCAGGTGCATCCGTTCTTTGTGTTCTGTCCAATCTTAATCCTCTGTATTCTTCATCACCTTTATCTTTCTCTTTTTAAGTTTATTTCACTAGATTATACGTTTTGATTCAAATATTCGAACCATGATATTTCTGAATACTGCTCACACTTCTTCTACCTCTACTACTATAAAATTTTAATCGACAATTGCATCTCTGTACTAGTTCGGTATAGCAAATGGAACTGATTGACGTACGTATGAAGTTCTATGTTGTAATTGACTGACTGACTACACTAGATACAACTTAGACATTATATTTAACCTAGTTTTCTTGTAGCCTGAAGATGTCTGTTTCGACTCTGTGATGGGGTCGTGACTAGATCCGTACCCCACAGTTTTATTAACTTCAGGATTTTGTGTGGTTATTTGTTAACTTAGTTTTGATAATTGATAAAACGTTTTAAATTATTTATACTACTGAAATATAGTTTTGAGTAACAAGCTTTGAATAAGTGAATTAAACTCACAGATTAACGATGAGAGAACATTAACCGCAAATGAATGCCCACTAGAATCCATATCATTTCTAAGCGACAATTCGCTTTGAAAATGTTGTTTTTTTCATAAATATAGAGAATTATGAACAATTTTATTGACTTGCAGTTTATACTACATTAACAGTGTTATATTACAAAAATACTATACTACGAAGACGAAACGGTCGTCCAATGCTTACAGGTTTCCACTAGTGATGAGATTGTGGAAAAATCCTTAGATTAACCAGAGTCAGATATTAACAAGGCTGGATGCCAGTTCAATGGTCCAGAGTTTAGGCGTTTACTCATAGAACCTAAGGTTATGGGTTCAATTCCTGCGAGCAGCTAGAGTTGTGGATGTGCACTGCTAATGAGTAGTTCCATACGAGGGGGAAATGGCCGTCTTTCAGTGTTTCAAGGTTTCTAATATTGGTCTAACAATGATTGATTCATGATTTCAATAATATGTTTATGCGTTTAGTACATATTATGCTTCACATTATGAGAATATTAATAACTATAATGTTCAAGACGTAAACGTTTATGAATCTGGTTTACTCGGATGATGTAATCGTATTCTTATTCAATGTTTCATTCCATCGTACTATTTTATGGTTGAGAAAAATGGCAAGTCAAGGTAGAAGATATCCGTAGGTTAATAGTAATCGATCATAAATGTCTCATAAGCATTGCTCGTGTATCATGGGACAACGGAGTAAGCAATGCTGATGTTTGGAAATGGTTCTTAGGTAAGGGTTGCAGATCGACAGATTAAGTAGAGAAACTTCATCAGCTAAGGTGGTCGGGACATATGTTACGAATTCCCACCCACCGATTGCCCCGTCGAGCTATGCTTTGCGATGTAGGAATAGGTTGGAAGAAAGCTTGTGCAGGCCAGACTAAAACATTGAACAAATCCATGAGGTCACTAACACCTGGACGAAGATCTGTGGGTTGGTGTCGACTGTCTGGTTGAGATCCGCAAGATGTGAGTCACCGATGGTTAGAGACCCTGAACAACATGACTCGAAATCGTTTGCATTCATTCTTTGTGTTCTCTCAAATCCTAACCTTCTGAATTACTCACTAGACTCTACTTCTTGAATAATATATTCTTCTACTACCTCTACTACTATGGGATTTGAAGTGACAATTACATCTCCGTGTATGGTAATGTAGTATGGCAACTTGAACTGATGTACGTACGTATGTACGTACAAAGTTCTACGTCGTTAACTGACTGACTGACTGATTAATCAATTTGATCATGTCTGTAAATTGGCTTGTATCCAACAATCATTTTAAAATCGTATACATATAAGTTAAAGATGTAACTCGTTGCATTAGCATGAAACGAACAACTGTTACAAATCTTTTAAATTGTTAGAATTTAAAGTATCATATGAAATTATACAGAGAAAACTCACATTTATTAATTAACACAACACAACAAAGTCCATAATTCAAATTGTTTATTTATTTCTTGTTCACAATAGAATTTTGCGTTGATATTAAATCAGTGATAAGATTGAATTTGTTTTAAACGTTAACAAAAAAAATTTTTAAAAAATTTCATATTTGCATTACGGGGTTGTGAAGATTGTTAAGTTACACATTTTTGTAACCATGAATCGATCAATGTTAGACCATCATCATTAGAAACCTATAAGCACTGGAGGACGGCTGTTTCGTCCTCTGGTATGGGACTCCTCAGCAGTGCGTATCCGCGACTCCTGCAACTAACAGGATTCGAACACAGGGCCTTCGGTATTGTGAGCGTAAACGCCTAACCTCCGGATCACTGAGCTAGTATAGAACGGTATTGGTGTCTAGCTTCGACCAATTCACGGAGTTGCGCAACCTCATATACAGTCTTCGGTAGTTACTGTCTACACTCGAACAGGTTAAAGTTCACTGGTCACGTCTTCCCACTAGAACTCGGAGAAGATTCCTCACGAAGCTAGTCACTAGTGAGCACAGGTAATTTGCATTACGGGGCTGTGAAGATTGTTAAGTTACACATGTTTAAACCGTGAATTGATCAAGTTAGATATTAACACAGATACTAGCTCAGTGGTCCGATGGTTAGGCGTTAGCGCACAATACTGAAGGTCCTGGGTTCGAATCCTGCGAGGTGCAGGAGTTGTGGATGCGCACTGCTGAGGAGTCCCATACCAGGATAAAACGGCCGTCTAGTGCTTCCAGGTTACAAATGATGGTCTAACACTGATCGATTCATGGTTTCAAAAATGTGTAAATTTCATATTGTTACCCGTGCACGTAAACATGTCATTTTGAAATGCTTGAACTGTTACGAGTTTACTTTAGTCGGAAAACGAAAGCGAGGATAGAGGATCCGACGACATGACAGGCTACTCTAATCCGAGTGTCCCAAATCCCCATCGAGTAAAAGAAGGAGCCTTGATATGAAGTAGAACATGTATTCTACAAGCACCCAGAAGGTACGTGGTCCGAGTCAAGAAGAGGGTGAGGATTCCGAACTAAGGACTCGGGTCCGGGTCATAAAACGTTACAGATAATGCGTATTTATACTTTCAGGTCGAATAGGAAACAACATCGAAGTCCGTGACATTGACAGTTAGGACGATCAATAGGAATTGACCAATAGAATTAGACTTACAAAATAATACTCTTAGGATGATCAATGAATATCCTAACACATATGTAATAGTTTTATAGAGATTATGTAATCTGTATAAGATATTCATTATAGAATGGAATCAGCTAGGGATGATTGAAAACTAGGAGGGTTTCTGGACTATAACAAACTTGAATTCAAATTTGTGAGTTATTCAGTAGGTTTTTGGGATGGTAGAGAAAATTTATGGCTTAGGTGGATGATTACGGCGGAGTTTCGTTCTCTGAGTTGGATGTTTAGGTTGTGCAGATTTCATTATCCTTCTACTGAACGACATCATCAGCACAAACTTCAGATAGAGGAGTGAATTATTCGAAATTGTTTTAATCGTTTTTAACAGTAGATAACTGTCTTACTTGGGTTTACTGTAGGATAAAACACTATTGATCAACTCACTTACTGAGTGTAGATTTTTGACTTTAAGTCGCATTTTATGAGTGATGACCAGTGACATTACTTAGCTATCTAATCGGAAGCAAATGGAGTTGGGACTGGAACTTGTGTCTCAGTGGCTGAAATGCGGACGCTTTAACCATTAAGCCAGGATACTAACAGTAATGATATTTGAATAGAGAAATAAGAGGACATATTTTGTGAGATAGTACCATTTCGTGCTTTCTCATCAGTCACATACAAGCAACATGTTATTTGTGTAAATACAGTTTTGAAGATAAGGTCAAAATTTTTATTATTTAGCATGACATTCACTCACTAGAACCATGCTAAGTAAACAAAGGTCAACATACAGTTGTTTTTGAACACATAAAGTTGGATTTTTTCCGACTAGCCTTCCTCGATATCCTGCTCCATCGCCGTCCAGACGGATCAATCAGATGAAAAGTACACCGCAAACCCAGCTGGTCGGGACAGTACCTCCACTTCACTAGTTTCTGCCCCATACAATATAAACGTTCTGTTGTCAAAACTTTATTCGCTCGATCAAGTAGAATCTGCACTGCTGATACATTGAACGACGAATTCAATCTTATTACTGACACACTTAAATCAAACGGATATCCCGAAATGTTTGTTGGTCATCAGAACACAACTACGACGAAACTGATAACAACTGATGTGCCCAAGAAACCAGTGTACTTACATTTACCTTTCAAGGTTGATCATTGCATGAAAATTACAACCAAACAGACTGCAGCTACAATAAAAATGACCTTCAATGCAGCTAATCTGAGGCTTATCACAACAACCCAATCGGTCTCAGTTACCCCAATCAAGTCTCCAAGACCGATTCAGTCCAAATCCCACTGTATTTACCAATTCACATGTAACTGCGGAGGAAGTTACTTAGGTAGGACAGATCGCCGATTGGAATACAGGATAGGGGAACATATTCCAAAATGGTTAATCAAATCCATGATTCATCAACCTAGCCCGTCATCTCAAAATCGATCAAGAAACCCAACCTCGTCCATTGCAAAACATCTAACAATGAGTGGTCATCAAATTGACCCAAAATTAGCCTTTAGAGTTGTGACATGTGATTAAAATCCACACACACACACACTGAAACTACTCGAAGCTATCTTGATTGGTCGGAAAAGTCCAACTTTATGTGTTCAAAAACAACTGTATGTTGACCTTTGTTTACTTAGCATGGTTCTAGTGAGTGAATGTCATGCTAAATAATAAAAATTTTGACCTTATCTTCAAAACTGCCGTATTTACACACGAATAACATGTTGCTTGTATGTATGTGACTGATGGATGAGAAAGCACGAAATGGTACTTACTATCTCACAAAATATGTCTTCTCATTTCTCTATTCAAATTTATCAAAGGGAATCATTGTTTTGAGTAATGATATTGTTCTTTAACTAGGCAAAATGATCTGTTTTATTAAGTGACTAAAAAGGATTGGTAAGATACTCATATCTCAGATTTGATGCTACTTTCCTTTACGTCGATAATTGATAAGAACCTGTTAGAATTATTTTTGTAAGTCTAATTCTATTGGTCAATTGCTATTGATCGTCCTAACTATCAATGTCATATACTTCAAATGTTGTTTACTATTCGACCTAACTGTATAAATATGTATTGTCTGTAACGTTTTATGATCGAGATCCTCAGTCCGGGATCCTCATCTTCTTCTAGTTAGTGGGGGGGGGGACACTGGGACGCTCGGATTTGAGCAGCCTTTTGCGTCACCGGATCATCGATCCTCTCTCTGGTATATCGTCTTGGGTGAACTCTTAATAGTTTCAAGCATATCAATTGACGTGGTAAGGCTGTCAATAAGTAACCGAACCAATCAATATAATGTTAAGTACAATTGAATGATTTCATTTTAACAGTACAGAATTAAATGATTTTACTCAAATTAATCCTTTGATGATGTATTTCCTTTGTTTAAGCTGGTGGTGGTGGGAGGGTGTGTGTGCTTTTCTTTTCATCAAAAATCTCTCTGATTTACTACTGAATAATATGTAACAGGAACAGTACCTACTCAACTGATATTATTTTTTTCTATACTTAATACTGAAAATGAATACACACACAACTTTGTTTAAATTTTTATATATTCAATAATAGTTAAAAGTTAATTTCGAAAAAATTTAAAAACGAACAAACAAACTAGACACAGATATTTTTATTTTAAAAAAAAGTTTTTTAGAATTTTTTATTTTATTTTTCAAAGAATACATTCTTTTCTTTCTATCTTCTCTGATATATTTTGTTTTTTCGCGCGTAAATTTATTTGTTTTTTTGTTTAAATTCTCACAAATTATTCAATTCATCTTCTTAGTTTGTTTTAAACAATTCATTGTAACAAAAAAAATTTTGTCATTGCTCTTCTGATTCAAATTAAATTACGACGCAAATTTTAATTCTCGTCGTTGTTTTCGTTGTTGTTGGTAGTGATGGTGGCTGTGAACACAATTCAAAAAACTTCATCATTGTTCAATAAGTACCATTGTACATTGAACA